>CAUYRT010006406.1:0-10872 GCA_963574885.1 Lepilemur ruficaudatus | reverse complement strand
CATATCATGTCTTTACTTCATTTTAAGTGTACAATTAAATGATTATTAGTAAATTTACCAAGTTGTACAGCTATTCACATAAATCAGTTTTAGAGGATTTCCTACCCCCTACTGAGACCCCTAATACCCATCCCCAAATACGTTTCAAGCATGCCCTTTCCCTTCACAGTGCTCACCACATCTCTCGGATGTGGGTTTACCCCCCACCCCCCAAATCCCTAGTGAACACTACCACCATTTGAGCACCATAGTGTTAATCAGTCAATATCAATTTGATGGTGAGTACAAGTAGGGCCCACAAAGAAACTATTACTAGAGCAAATAGACAACCTACAGAATGGGAGAAAATATTTACTCTCTACACCTCTGACAAAAGTCTGATAACAAGAATCTACCTAGAACTCAAAAGAATTAACAAGAAAGAAATCAAACAACCCCATTTATAAATGGGCAAAGGAGATGAACAGAAACTTTTCCAATGGTTACTGGAATTCTTATAAGTAACATGTCCAAAATGAACTTCTGATCTTCTCAAATTTTTCTTTGTCACAATCATCTCAATAAATGGCAACTCTATCACTTTTCTAGAAAAAATAAAAAATAAAAACCCTTGGAGTCATACTTGACATCTTTCTTTTGTTTTTTTCCCATATCCAGTGGGTTATTAAATCCCATATATTCTCCCTTCAAAATCTATCCAGAATTTGACCACTGCCACAGCTACTATCCTAGGTCAAACCACCATCCTGTCTGGCCCGGATGACTATAATAACCTTCCAACTGGTCTCGCTACTTCTGCTTATTGCCCTGCAGACTACGCTCAGCACAGCATTCACTTGACTGTATGAAAACATTGATCTGATACTGTCTCTGCTCAGACCTTCCAGTGGCTTCACATCTCATTGGCACTGTCTCCTACTATCTCTCTTCATCACTCCACACTCCCCTCCAGTCTAGTTTCCCTCTAAGCACTGTTCTGCCTCAGAGTTCTTGCATTTTGTATTAACTGTGTCTGGAAAAACATTCCGTGAAAATCCATCTGTTCAGAGAACCTTTCCATGCCATCGAATGTATGTGCTGTCAACACTCCCCCAGGCCTTATTTATTATCATCTAACATGTGGTAGTTTATACCCCTGTCATGAAGACCAGGGAGTTTTTCTTTTGCTAAATGCTGAGTCCTAGCACCTAAAAAAGGATCTGTCAGATAGCAGACACTCAGTAAAGATTTGTAGAATGACATCATGCACAGAGGAGGCCCCAGATCTGTTCTGACATTAAGAAAGCCTTAACTTCCTGATTCACCAATTCCATGAATTTCGGCTGTTAGGCCACACTAAAATTATTCTCATTAAATCATGGTATTATATGAATTCCATATACTTAACATTTAATTTATTATATTAATGCATATATTCATATTAAAATTATGACTCAAACTTTTTTAAATTTTTTTGGTTTTTTAGCTCATTCTTATCTCAGAACTTTTTAGTTTATACATATGATGAAACCGGATCTTTGCATTCTGAGTCTTCATATTTTACGGTAAAGTCAGATGTCTTAGACATTTATTATCATGTATTTCTTTATTGAAATGGATATATCATTACCATTAAGATGTGTTTGTTCCATGTTGATTGTTTACTAAAAATGTTTTATCCTGTATAACTCTGATTTGTTATATGATTGACTAGAACATAGAAATGACATGGGATAGAGATGAAACCCGTTACAGGAGAATACTCATGGGCACCCAGGTGGTACAAAGGAAAGACAGGTGTCAAAAACCTTTTCTCTTGAAAATTTGCATTAATAATTCTGTATGATTCATTATATTATTATTAAATCTTTTAATGTTTTGAGTCTTGTGAAATGTTTGACAATACTTTTCTATTCATAAAGAATTTATATATTTGCCTTTCTATACTGTTTTACAGAGGCCTTGCCATTATCAAGGATATGTTGTAGAATTTCCAAATTCATCTGTGACACTCAGTATATGTTCGGGTCTCAGGTAGTAGCATCTTATAGGATATTTCCATTTGAAGAACTTAGGATTTACTTAAAATGAAACTTTGTGGTTTGGTAAACACAAATCTGGGAAGGTTTATGAGACATCCAAATCTGAAAATTTCCTTTATAGTGGCCTTATTTTATTTATATCAATATTACTACCTGGACCTAAGTGCCCATTCAAATCAAATCAATCCGGGACCTCAAGTGGACACAGGGTCTATTCCAGGAGACTGTGCAGAAAAGAGTGGTGTTGTGGAAGGAAATGTTGGAATATCTCCTAAGTGTGATTGTTGCATTCTCTATTAGTTATCTCACATAATTGTGAAAATGGTATTAGTTATTTCAATATAATAGGCACATACAGTGTGCCGTCAGCTTAGTACCAGACATAAATCAACTAACTAAGATCCTGAAATTTAAAAAAAGAAGAAGAAGAAGAAGATCCCTTAGTGATAAAGAACATGGATAAGTGATTTTTGTCATTGATGATGGGAGACTTATGGTAAGTTCATAAGAAAAAGGTTCATAAGAGCACAGGGGCAAAAAAAGGCTCTCTCTAACCTCTCCTTGGTTTTAGCTGCCTAATTTCCAGAATTTATCACATCAACTCAGAAAATTGGCATTCTTTGAATGTGGTTTTTATAGATATCAATGTCTTTAGATACACACTCTACATACCTGCTTTCCCTTATTCTAACCTCTGTAAAAACAGGGACTTTATTACTAGAATTCTCAAAAAAATGTCTTGGTTCTTGGTAATTTTGTCTTAATTAATGTATCCTGAATGAATGTGATTGCTACCTATAAATTACAACATACTTTTTACTGCATTTTGCTCTTTAAAACGTGAGCAAATTTAAGGCAGATGTGGTAGCTGTTACTAATATGCACTGAAAGAAAAAAAAATAGGAAAAGGTGGGAGTGAGCTTAAAACATGTTATTTACAGTGGTTTCTCATTTTTCATGCCATTTCAGATTATAGTATTTTTATGATTATTATCTTCTAAGTTTTTAGGGGATTTCTTCAGCTTGAAAATATCAGCTATGGAATTGAACCACTGGAATCATCAGCAAGATTTGAGCACATAATTTATCGAGTGAAAAATGACAACCTAAATGTATCAATGTTAGCAGAAAATTACACCAATATTTGGCAACAAGATAAGCCTTACAAAGTTTATTTAAGCCCACAGGTAACTGTTATGATTCTAATGTTATGGCATACTAGGAAGTTACCTCTGTAGATTTTTTTTAATTATGAAAGGAATCTAGTTAGCTGTTGAGCAGGAATATTAACTTTGATATATTTTAATATATCTTTAAATAAAACATCCAAATTCCATCTAAAATATTTGAAAAATTATATAATATATTTAATATTTATTGTTTTGTGATATATTATTCAATGTTTATTTTCTATGTTTTTTAAAACAACACACATATCACTGAAAAAGTTTAGAAATACAGAAAGATAACAGAGTCACCGTTATTTTCAGTACCCTGGTAAAGTTACTTTTAATATTTTGATACATACCTTTACATATTACCTGAACATATCTTTCTAAAATAGGCAATCATGGTTTATTACTCAACTCTATTAATTTTCTGGTAGTCCGGATATAGAATTCTTGTTTGACAGTTTCCTTCTTTCAACACCTTGAATATTTCAATCCATCACCATCTGGCCTTTGTAGTTTCTGTTAAAAAAAATCTGCTATTAATATTACTGAGAATTCCTTTTACACATGGAGTCCTTCCTCTGTTGTTTCCTTCAAAATTATTTCTTTGCCTTTGACAGATTGCTTATAATGTGTCTTTGAGTGGATCTACCCTACAAGTGTCTACCCTACTTGGAGTTTATAGCACTTTTTGAGTCTATAAATTGTGTTTTGAAGTCATATTTGGAAAGATTTGGGTCATCAATTCTCTGAATACTTTTCCTACCCCTTTATCTCCCCATCTCTTTCTGGTAGTCCTGTCACATATGTGTTAATACACTTGAGAGTGTCCCATGGGTTTCTTAGGCTCTGAGCATTTTTCTCCATTCTTTTTTCTTTCTCTTCCTGAGATGATATAATCTCAGTTAATCTATCATCAAATTCACTAATTCTGTCTTTGGCCTGGTCAAATCTGCCCCGTGCCTCTTTAATGAATACATAACTTGTTATTGTATCTTTTAATTCTAGAATTTCTGTTTTTTGTCATTTTATCCCTCTATTGATATTCTCTCTTTAGTGAGACATCATTACTTACTTTCCATTAGTTGTTTATATGTGGTGTCCTTTAACTCTTTGAAATTATTTAAAATAGCTAATTTAAAGTATTTTTCTATTAAGTTCAAAGTCTAGTTTTCATCTTGATGGTTTTATCCCTGTGCATAGGCCATACTCATCTGGTTCACTGCATGCCTCAATTTTTTTGAAAACTGAAACTGGATATTCCAAATAATATAATATAATGCTGTAATTCTGGAAATGTAGGTTGACCTCCCTCTCCCCGGATTTTTTTTTTTCCATTGTTGCTATCTGCTATAGTTTTTGTTTGTTTGGTGACTTTTCTGAACTGGTTCTCTAAAGCCTGTTTTCTTTGTTGAGTGTTGCCACTGAGGTCTGTCTGCTGTTACCTGAAGGATGAGGCTCTCTGTGCATGCTGGAGCACTCCTCCTTCCCTCAGCCAGGCAGTTAACAACTCTGCCTTTCATTTCACTTCCTGTTTGCAGAGAGCCTCAAGGTCAGCTGGAGGTGGGAGTTTAGGATCTTCTCAGGCTTTTCCTAAGCATGCACAGTGCCCTGGGCATGTGCTCATCCCCGCACATATGTGTGGGTTTCTAGAGTCCCAGAAATTTGCCTTTGTTTTTCATAGCCCCACGTAGACATTCCGCTCTCTGGGCTTTCCCTTTTAACCTTTGTGGTTAGTCCATTGTTTGCCCTACTGTTATTAACTATTATTTACCACATGTAAAGCTAAAAAACATGGCTGTAATTATTTTTAACAAGTATCTTTGGAAAAAAGACACTTCATATTAGGTGAGGTCTGACTTAAGTCAAACACTAACAAGCTTGAAGTGTGTCTTCTAGGAAGCACCATACAGGTCAGATTGTGACAATTCTCTGAGAACAACGTTTAGAAGATGCTCAGCCACATTCTACTCTCTTCAGTTGTTTCAAGTCTACTGGTATTCACCAGAAATACAAGATAATAGTTTTCAACTCATGGGGAAAGGAACTAGAGCAAACTCAAATCCCACAAAGATTGCTATTTGTACCAAGATCTGTCATTGTTCTTGAATAAATGCTCCTCAGAATGATGCAAGGTTTTTAGTTAATACCAGAATCGTGAAAAAGTTGATTCGAACAATTTTTGCCAATTCTCTTGTTGGTTTTATGTAGGACAGAATTTACAGAGGTCCTCACTCTGATTTTCACTGATGTCAATCTATTTCATGAATTTTACATGGCCCATATGTATAATCCTTTACTATAGTATGGTGTCTAATCTCCCTTGATATCCTCCATTGACCCATGGGACATTTAGAAGTGTGCATATTTGGGCATTTTCTAGCTATCTTTTTGGTATTGATTTTTAACTGAATTTCATCATGTTTTGGTAATATATTTGACTTTGTATGTTTCCTTCTACATTATTCAGCTGCATTGTGTAGGGTCCTACAGATGTCTATGAGGTCAATTTGTTTTCTTTAAAACTTCTGTTTTGGATATATTTTTTGCAGGGAATTTGTAGTTTATGTCTATTGTCACAGCATCATCCTTATGAGAGATTTTTAAGCTTTGTTCTACATTTTTCATTTTTAAGTGCTGCATTTCTTTTTAATAATTAAAGTAATACAAAATACGTTTAGCAAACTTTCACTATTTACTTTGACTGTCATTAATGTGGCCTAGAAGTTGGTGAGAAAATTGTGATAACAAATGTCTCTCAGAGGCAAGCAGAGAGACCCCTTTCTCTTTCTTCAATCCTTTCCAATTTCAGAGTAACTAACATCTTATTAATAACAAAATGCCAGTGTACTTGATAAAATAAAATATAATTTTTAAATACATATGGATAGGAACAGCCAACTCCTTTCTGTCTTGGGTCAAAAGAAGTATTTGATGCTGAACTTATATTTCTGATCTTGCATGTCGTGTGATCTTTTCCATGACAGCCTTTAACAAATTAATTAAAGTTGCTTTAAATAAATTCCCTTTCTGATACTTCCACAACCTGTGCAATACATCAGCCTGATTCTCATGATTGCTTACGTCTTCCAGACTGTGTTTGTTCTCGTCTCCTTGTATTTCCCTTCCTTTTTTGGTTGAAAGCCAGACATTGCATATGGCAGTAACTACTAAGTTATTAAGACTATGTTTTAGGCTTAGAGATAAGTTCATTTTTGATTCTGCTAAGTCATTTGTTTGAAAGTTTGTGTTAATCTAGTCAGAAGGCAGGTCTGTGTGAAGTTTGTTGTTGCAGTTACTCAGTGTACCACAGGCTTCACATTTCTCTACTGATAACTTGTGTCTATGGTGGGGATAATTTGTTGTAGGGATGCTTGTTTCTTTCTTGGCTTCGGGTTTCTTCACTTGGCTTTGTTTTGTGTCTTTGCAGACAAAATTTGTCTCTTGCAGAACCCTCTTCTATCTCTACTGTTATTTCTGCTTGACACCTTTTAGCAACGGACATGGGGTTGTCATAAGCCAGAGAACAGGGGCGTTTTCTGATTTTCCACTGACATTAGACAGGTATTATGAACTGTGGTTTGGGATGTCCTCCTCACCCGTGTTCCTACCCTTCTCCTCCAGACGTAATGCAGGGCCCAACAGGTATTCCTTCCCAGCTCTACAGAAGTAGAATTTTTTTCCTCCTTCCCTTTCCCAGCTGAAGGAGTTTCTCTTGTGCCTTTAGGCTACAAGTCTCTTTGTCCTTTTCACTGAAGATTAAGCCTTTTGTATCATGAATGAATTATAAGAAGTGG
This sequence comes from Lepilemur ruficaudatus, assembly GCA_963574885.1. Classification (NCBI taxonomy): domain Eukaryota; kingdom Metazoa; phylum Chordata; class Mammalia; order Primates; family Lepilemuridae; genus Lepilemur; species Lepilemur ruficaudatus. The sequence continues at coordinate 3,882 of CAUYRT010006406.1, read as the reverse complement.
GTTTGGGCAGTTTATGCAGTTTAGGGATTCAATAAAAATCATTAGCATGCATTCTTCCACCTTTCACCCTATTGTACATGTAGAAGAAATGCTTTTTCTAGTTTTCCATATTGGTGATCTGAAACCAAAAACCAGAGAGGACTGCTTTTTTTTCCTTTTCTCTGGTAAATAATTTTGGCAGCAGGGAGCTAAAAATTAAAATGGTTAATAAAAAATTATTATTATAATTTGATTGCTCAAGAAATTTGAGGATGGCTGTGTACATGTCTGAAAATATTTACTATCCACTGTAGAGTTCAGCATCATATACCTGACCTTTTGAAAATCAGCAATCACAAATATGCCAAGGAAGCATCTGTATCTACTTTACATTTAAAAAAATGTTTCTTGTAAATGCTATGCCTAAAGATGATACTTGAATTTGTATAGTTGCAGGTTTGTTTACATATCACTCTTTCAGTCATGACTTTTTATGTATTATCAGATATTAATTTTCTAATATTTTACTCATTATTCAAATTCAATCTTATATGTACAAAGACTGAAGCCATAGCTCTTAATTCATTCTGCCAATAGGAATAACTGAAATTCCTTTCAGAATAGCTTAAAAAGAAATTAACAGTTAAAGAATATCAATTTTATGCCAGTGTTATTAGATACCTTAAATATAGAATTAATTTCAATAATAATTTAGACGTCTCATCCAATCCATAGAATGAGGATAACTTCAAGCTTTTGAGGACTGTGGATCTGGACAGCACAAAGTAGACACGCTCTCCCTAATTCTCCCCCAAAAGTGTACTTTAAAAATCCTTTAAAAATCCTCATTACATATGAGACAAATATAAGAACACTCTTAAGTTGGACAGAAGAAAGCAGACAAGCTAGTGACCACTACACACAAGGAACAATATGGCAGTTAGTTCTCTGTTTTTTTGTTTTGTTTTGTTTTGATATTTTGTCTCCTGTGCACCGGTCTGAGTACTGAAGCAGCACACAACTTGAAAATGCCAATTGGTGGAGACAAAATGTCCCAAGAAAAAGGTGCTCTTTATAGTGAAAGTTCTGGGAAAGGGAAGTATACAAAACAGAAACTTTTAAGCAGTAATCATTCTACTCTCGTAAACACTGAAAGAAGAATTATGTCCCCTTAGTCACCTCTTTCAGCAAAGGCCACGTGAGGAGCCTAGACTTGTAGTCTCAGAGGGATGTAAAGAGGTATCCACTTATCTATGCCCAGACAGTATCACAGAAGATCAAATGAAGAGCTGTACTTTCATTCTGATTGACAGTGACAATACCCCTTCTCCTGATGTAGCTGCGGAAGCCTGGGCTTCCACCTCCACCCTCCACTTCTACCTCCTGCAAGGCAGCTCTCCCACTTCCTGCTGGGGAATTGTCACAGGAAGGTGAGCGGAAGCCTGGATTTTTGCTACCTTCTAATGATAACAAGCCCCACTCCCAAGAAGTGCCATAGGTGACCAGATCAGGAGAAGAAATAGGCACAAGCCCTTTCCAAACATAAGTGGTATCAGCAGAGGTTTGGCGTGTCAATGGAGGCTGAGTTGGGAAAATGAACTTCTACCACAACCTGATATTAATGAGGCAACAACCACCCAGCTTTACCAGTGCAGTGTTGTACTCCTGCCGAACAGTGTTTAAATATGACCAAGAGACTCATAATATAATGCTCAACAACATGTCCAGGATACAATTAAAAATGCTTGTTACATCAAGAATCAGGAAAATCTCAACTTGAATAAAAGGAGACAATTAATATATGCCAATACTGAAATGACATAAATGTTGAAATATTTGACAAGTATTTAAAGCAGTTATAAAATGTTTCAACATGTGTTGAAATGTTTCAAAATGGGTTCAATTATGAACACACTTGAAATAATTGAAAAAAAAATAGAAAGCCTCAGCAAATAGAAGATATAAGGATGTTTGGACCAAAAATTATAACATTGTCTGATGTGATTCTCAACGTGCAAAAAGGGAATATTTAACAACTGTTAAATATTAAACAAATGTTTAAAACTATATCATAAATAGAGGGAAAAGGTTGTTTAAAAGCAAGAGGGTAACTTTTCTACATCTTATTCAAATTGGTAAATTGTCAATTCCAGTAGACTGTAATAACTTAGGTATAATACCAAGGGCCATCACTGAAAAAAATCCGTGTAAAGACACATACTCAAAAATCCATTATGGATAAATGAATATTGACTCTCAAAAATTTTCAAGTAAAACACCATAGAAAAAAAATAGACAAGTGTAAACCAGAGTGAAAAAAGAGAAAATAATAACATAGCAGATTAGAGCCCTAACATATCATTAATTACATTAAATGCAACTAGTCTAAATACACCAATTACCAAGATATGATTGGCAAAGTGGATTTAAAAAAAATGACTCATGTACCATCTATAAGAAATTGTTCTCAATATAAGGAAGCATGTAGGTTAAAAGAAAAAGATGTAAATATATATGAAAGCTGTCCGGAAGGTATCCAGCCATGTAATGTAAAAATTACGTATTAACAATGGCTAGATACTTTCCGGACAGCCCTTGTATTCTATGCAAGACAATGTATTTCTAAGTAATAGGTTGATCAAAGAGAAAACAAAAGCATGCATTCAACAAAGTAAAAATGAAAACAGAATAGGTAAAAATTTATGGGAAATAGTTAAAACCTTGGTAAGAGGGCAATTTATAGCATTAAATGCTTATATCAGAAAATAAGAAAAATCTCCAAACAATAGTTGACTTCTCATTTCAAGATATTAGAAAGAAAGAGCAAAATGAATTCAAAACAAGCAAAAGAAAAAAATCAAGCTAATAAAGATTTAGCAAACATCAATGAATTTAAAAACAAAATAGAGAAAAATCAATGGGAAAAAATGGTTCTTTTAAAACACCAATAACATTTATAAACCTCTAGCAAGACTAGCAAAGAAAAAAACGGGAGAAGAAACAAGTAAATTATTAATATAAGGAACTAAATGGAGATATCACTGTGGACATAAAAATATAACCCAGGAATACTACAAACAACTTTAGGTACATAAATTTGACAATGTAGATGAATGGGCCAGTACCCTGAAAATGACAAACTACCAAAACTCAACCAACAGTAAAGAAACAACCTGAATAGTCCTGTGACAATTAAAAGATTGAATTTTTTAATTAGAAAACTCAAATGCAATCTCTCTGGTCTAGGTGATTTGTATTAAATATCTAATAAATATTAAAAGAAGAAATAATATCACTTCTGTATAATTTCTCCAGAAAATTGAAGAGGAATGAACACAATTTTGTGAGGACAGTATCACCCTGATCCTAGAATAAGGTACAGACTGTGCAAAGCAGAAAAACTACAGACCAATACATCACTTGAATATAGATGCAAAAATTCTAAACAAAATATTATCAAAAATTATCCAGCAATTTATAAAAAGACTGTACATAATGAACAAGTGATGTTTATTCCAGAAATGGAAGTGTGGCTCACTATTTGAAATCAACCAAAATAACCCACCACATTACTAGGTTAAAGAAGAAAACTCACGTGTTCTTTTCTATTGATTTGGCAAAAGAGCAGGAAAAAATTCAACATGCATTCATGATATACACTCCCAGCAATGTTGAGACAAGTTTTTTTCTATTTGATAAATGACATTTACAAAAACCTACAGAAAATATAATACTTAAAGTGAAAGGCTGAGTGGTTTTCTCTTAAAATTTGGTACAAGGCAAGGATGTCCACTCTCTCCAACCTTATTCAACATAGGACTGGATTCCTAGGCAGGACATTAAGGAAATACAAGGAAATTAAAAGTACGCGGATCAGAAAAGAAGATATAAAAATGCCTCTCT
>CAUYRT010006404.1:0-16456 GCA_963574885.1 Lepilemur ruficaudatus | reverse complement strand
AGGTCTCCAAAAAACAAAAAGAGTTTAATTCCAAGTCTCTTATTTTCTACCACAGATGACATTACAGAACAGTGAGCTATTACCCAGTTGCTTCTCACCCCTCTGTTGATGGAGTTTTTGTTCTTATAAATATTAATAGAAAACTGTAAGTAGTCTCTGCTCCTTCCAACAAGAAAAGGCAAACAAAAAGAGGGATTAGGCTCATGGTGAAGCTTCACGGACATAACCAGTAACTACTTTAAAGGGTCTAGGTGCCCTGGGGCAAAAACGATGCAACTACAACTGTTTTTTCCTTATTTGTGACAATAATAGACATGATCTTTACTTATTTGCTAATGGCAAAATTAGAAGGGCAAGCATACATATATTCCATAAAGTGAAATGTTAAGAATTTTGCATGACATTACATATTTCCATGGAAATTATGTTATCTCTTGGGATGGAACATCCAGAGCCTTGTATTAATGTGCATCTTTTTCTAGCCAGAGAAAGGATCACATGACCAGTGCTCAAAAGTCTTCCTATCACTACCACCACCAATCAGGTTTAAGCAGGATTGTCCAGTAGCTATCTATAGACTCTAGAGCATTGAGTTAATCAGGCACAGAGGAACAGATATAGGAAATGATAAGGCCTTGAAAAAGAGTGGCTCTAATTTGATAAATGTTTTAAAACCATAAGGCAGGATACTCTATGCACAATGTGTTTCACTGGAGGGAAACAAAGCAAACCAGTTTGGGTTTTCACATTTTAAGTTTAGAACTCGTTTGTGGGAAAGCCATTTAGCCAATAAGTCTTTCCTCATTGAAACAGGATGATGTGTTCCTCAGCGAGTTGCTATGGAATCACAGTAAGCCACTATCAGGTATTATTTCAAAAGGCCTTATTAGAAACTCTTCTAGCCTAGTGGTGATGCCTATAGTCCCAGCTACTTGGGAGACTGAAACTGGAGGATCACTTGAGTCCAGGAGCTTGAGACCAGCCTAGGCAACATAGCAAGACCCCATTTCTACTACAAATAAGAAAAAAATTAGCTGGGCATGGTAGTATATGCCTGTAGTCCCAGTCACTTAGGAGGCTGAGGCAGGACAAACTTTGAGCCCAGGAGTTTGTGGCCACAGTGAACTACGATCACACCACTGCACTCCAGCCTGAGCAACACAGTGAGACCCTATCTCAGAAAAAAAAAAAAGAAGCTATTTGACATACTTGCAACCTTTACACATATACACAGATTGCCCTGTTTCTTCCTTTGTTTCCTCATTTAGTCAACACATATTTATGAAGTACTTATTAGGCTTTTTTTTTTTTTGAAACAGGGTCTATGTTACCCAGGCTGATCTCAAACTCCGGCGCTCCGGCGATCCTCCCACCTCAGCCTCCCAAGTAGCTGGGATTACAGGAGGAGGTACCACACCTGGCCTTATTAGGTATCTTGATCTTAGCCAGCCATTATACTTTGCTGGAAGCCAAGGAGGATCTGTGGACATAACAGTAACATGCCCTGCCCCCTTTGTCAATAGTGAGCTCACTAAGGACAGAAATGGTGGTCTTATTTAACTGGTTTTCTCTGCTACCTACTAGGATGCTTGTTACATAATACCAGTCTACTGGACTTGCATTTCCTTTTCTTTTACTTGGAAAGTCTGGCATAACAAGGATTTAAGCAGCGCTGAATTGATTCAATTGCAACCAGGATTTGCAATCAACACACAAGAAGCTGCCTTGGCATAGGCCTCCTCACCAGAGTAGCTGCCAAATTACTCAGCCAGAGAGTAGGCTGGCTTTGTTCTCACTTAAAATCCCTAATGAGAGTAAGTTTATTTTGAATTAAATTAATAACCAGAAATTAATAGTTCTTGAAAAGGGTCATTCAGACTATTTTTATAGCATGTGTCCAATATCATTGTATGCCAACATTTGATCACCAATCACAGCCAAGCTGCCATTATCCATGCCTTCAAATCATAGCAGTGAGTGCTGATCTAATATTAATATAAAATATACTACTCTGATGGGGAAGCCTCTTTGTCATATTTTGGAAACTGCCTGTGTTTTGCAAAGATAATAAACAGATTTAATCAATTTGCTACTCCCTAGGCCTCGAGCTTAACATACTCTGTTAGCAGGTGCAGGAAATTGTCTGCAGATGGTGGAGTCAGCCAGATGGTTCAGAAGCCAGAAATTGAATAGGGAGAGATACTGACAGCCCATTAGAGGGCAGTGTGACAACACAATTAAGAGCAGTAAAGGCTAAAAGAACTTAGGAGTTAAGATCCAGTCTCGTCTGGTCTCCCTTAACTGTTTTCTTCCCTTTGCTCCACATCCACACCCAGACCCCAATGGAACGTAGCCCTTCTTTTAATCTTTCCACCATCAAAACGTATGGCAATTTCACTTCTAGTTTTATGCAGTGAAAAAAAAAATGTGGCAGGCTCTAACTCTTTGAAATGATAGAGTGGTTTGACATCACAGCAATGACAACTAAAATTACATGTTAGACATCCTTTTTCTTAAATCTTAAACTACTTCACCTGCCCTGTTTCTGAAAATTTCTCATTAGCCTTTTTTCTTTACAACTACACTCCAGGTTCCCAAAATATTGTCTGGTACTCTTAGAAGCTCCTCAAATCTCCTTTCTCCTCTGTTTCTTGGGCTTCCTTTTGGTCGCCCCTACACCAACTCAATTCACCCACATTTTAGGTGAAGAGAAATTTAGCTCTCAGCCCTTGGTTAGCTACCTCTGCATGCCCAAAGGCTCATCACTAGTTACTCTGGCTTTAGCAGCCAGGTTTAGTGGAAGCTTTAAACATCTTTCCTTTCTAATTCCCCAACCAGTCCATCTAATCAGTATTGGGCAGCACCAGTCAATTTGAGTGTCAAGAGCCAATTTTCTAGATGTGTCTTACCATCTCATCTAGATATGTATGCCGTATCAGTGATGCAACTAGTAAATTAGTGAATAAGGGAATATATCATAAGATACTAAATACAGTATATATAATGTGCATAAAGGTTTATCTAACAGTTGACTTTTTGTTTCTTTATGATGATTTTCATTTATTCTAATTCCTCTTCAGTTACTGCATGTCTGACTAAAAGGACGGATAGGTTGATGCTTGAATGAATGATTAAATAAAGGTTTTCCATATTAATTATACTTCATCTGGGTTAGTCAGGTACTAACAAGTTGCCACTAATATTTTAGAACTGATGCAGCATGAGAAAAAAAGTTCTAAATTAATCATTTTCTTTAAGAAGTTATAAACTTACTTCCAACCTCTTATCTGTGAAATGGAATAATAATTAAATACTAAGAATGTTGACCTACTAACAAAAGTTTTAAATAGCATTAGCAATACAGTACTATTAATAATAAGTTAATACAAACTAGAAAATGATCTGCCCCAAAACCCAGAAAGCAGTTTTAAATGTGTGCCACTATTCATACCAGCAGTAAAAACAAAAGGAAACGAAATAAAAATGTAAACATGAAAATGAAGATTAAATACTATATTAAATACTAAAGATACAAAAGTGAGCAAAACAGATAAACTGCATTCCTCAAAACTCTTCACATGTCTTTTCTTCTCATTCCCTCCTCTCAAGAGGAAAATGGGCAATTAGCCAGTGCTCTAATAGAGGTCGGCATGTAGGAAAGGGACCTGGCCAGGGGTTGAAGGATGAATAGGAGCTGACCAGACAAAGATGAAGAGAAAGAACTTTTCAACCAGGAAGAGGGAGCAGCTTGTTCAAAAATGAAGAGGATACATTTAGTGGGGCTAAGTATAGGGCCTGAGGGTCTGTGGGAGAATGGTGAGTGGCAAGGCTAGACAGCTGGTCACTCAGAGGTCAGCCCACGAAAAGAACTCGATGCCAGGGCGAGGAGATGTATCTTGAGAAAGTGAGACAGGTGAGCAGGGCAGACACATGATCGTATGAAATTTGCAAAGATCACCCACCCACATCCCAGTGGATCAGAGTGAGGTAAGGGAGAAAGGGAAGCCAGATGGGGGTGTTGCAGTAGTTCAAGTCAGAGATGATGGCATTGTATACCAGGGTGGCAGTGGTGGAGATGGAGCCACCTGGACAAATTTAGAACAGGTGCACTTGTCCAGAGAATATAAAGTAGAAGAAAAAATGGACAAGGTCAGAATGGGCGATATGAACATTTAAGAGGACACAAAAGAAGGATGTTCAAGAAAGAGACTATAAAATAGCAACCAAAAAGATAAAAGAGTAAAAATGAGAACAGCTTGTTCAAAATGGATTTCAACTTGCTGTGCGTGGGCTTTACTTTGCTTCTGAAGCTGAAAACTTCATTCAGCTGAAAACTACATTTCCCTAATATCCTTGCAAATCAGTATTCCAGATATAATTTTAGTTTCACAAAATAGATAACATCCCCTCCAGGCTTAAGTTCTGAATTAAATTGTAAAAAGACAGAGGAGGTACACAAGGCATCCATTTTGCTTGTGCAAGATCGTGGGAGGCATAACATGGTTCTAGAGTTAATAGTTCCCATGATGTTTTCCTGACTCCCATTGGCTGAGATAAGAGAGCCTGAGAGCCAGCTGCTGATTGTGGTGAATGTATCAGTCACTCCTGGTGCACCAATTTTGTGGCATTGTTCTGGGAGTAATTCCTGGATGTCTAGCCTAAAGCCTGTTTTCCCGGTCATTCCACCAGATTTGTAAGCATCTAATTCCCTGTATTAAATCTCTTTCTGAATAAACTTAATAGAGGAATGTATTTGTTTCCTGGGGCTGCCATAACAAAGTGCCACAGCCTGGTTGGTTTAGAACAACAGAAAATTCTTGTCTTCTAGTTCTGGAGGCTAGAAATCCATGATCCAGGCATCAGCAGGATTGGTTTCTTTTGAGTGCTGTAAGAGAGAATCTGTTCCATGCCTCTCTCCCAGCTTTTGGTGACCCCAAGCATTTCATGGTTTATGGCAGCATCACTCCAGTCGCCGTATCCATCTTCACGTGTGTGTTTACATTATTTTCTCTCTGTCCATGCCTACCTTTGTGTCTAAATTTCCTGCTTGATAAAAACACCAGTCATGTTGGATTAGGGCTGACTCTAATGATCTCATTTCAACTTGATTACCTCTGTAAAGACCTTACTTACAAATAAGGTCACATTCTGAGATAACGGGGTTTAGAGTTTCAACATATCTTTTTGGAGAGCCACAGTTCAACCCACAACAAAAAATATGACAGATATATTTAGTAATTCATCAAATATTCATATGGGTCCCCATATTTCCCAGTCTCCTTTGCAGTTTGGTTGGGGCCATGTGACTAGTTCTGCAATAACTGTGACCAGAGGTGACATGCGTTCCCTCCGGGTTGAGTCAGGGAAAAGCCTTGCTCAACCCTTAGAGCTCTCTTCCCACGCTTTGACAAACCCTGAGGCCACATGTTGAGAGAGTGATGTAGCAAGAGGGTCAACCCTCAGTCAGCCTGGGCCCCTGAGTGTCTCTGTAGAATAGGATCCCCGGCCAAAACACTTTAACATCAGCAAGAAATAAATCTTTGTGGTGTAAAGACACTAAGACTTTAAGATTTGTCTATGGCAGCAGTTGGTGTTAATTATCCTCATTAATAAGTGGTTTCTGTTATCTGTAACATAACCCTGATGAGCATATTAAGGGACAAGTTCCTGCCCTTGGGTTTCAGATTGTGACCTAAAGTGGACATTTCCAAGCGTCTTCTAAAAAAAAGTATGCCCCTCCCAACAAAGAATATCCAAGGATAAGAGTATAAAAATCTGTGTATATTGATATTTGTATCAGTCTGTTCAGGCTGCCATAACAAGATATCACAGACTGGGTGGCTTAAACTGCAGACATTAATTTTCTCACAGTTCTGGAGACTAGAAGTCCAAGACCAAGGTGCAACCAGAGTTCCGGTGAGGCCTCTCTTCCTGGTTTGCAGTGACCTTTTCTCTGTGTGTTCGCATGCACCTGTGTGTGGAGAGAGCGTGAACTCTGGTATTTCTTCCTCTTCTTATAAGGACTCCAGATTCCAGTTCTATCAAGTTAAGGCCCCACCCTTATGACTTCATTTAACCTTAATTACCTCCATAAAAGTTGTATCTCCAAATACAGTCACATTGGGCTTCAACATATGAATGGGGCGGTGGAGGGGCACAGTTCCGTGTACAACAGTGTCATTAAAGAAGTAATGTAAAGTACGAAAAGCTCCTCACCTCTGATCATACTTTCCAGATGGGAACCACTGTTAACATCTTCTTTCTGTTCATACTTTTCGTGTTCAGTCACAAGCATATAATGTGCATTAGAACATACAAACACATATAGTTCTATTTTTTTTTTTGCTTACAGTATTTAAAAAATTCCTTCGACTATAGGTTTTCTTTACTTGTCACTATATTATATAGATAGCTCCACATCAGTATATAAAAATTCCTAAATATTCTTTCCAATAGCTGCATAGTGTTCTTTTATAGGGACTATGATAACTTAACAGTTTTTCTCTTGGTAGATGATAAATAACTTTGAATTTCTTATTATGGACAACGTTACAGAAAATATGCTTGTACGTGTATATTTTTAATACTTATGTTTTTCAGCGGGGTAGATTTTTAGAAGTGGAATTGCTGAGTCAAAGGATATGCACCTTTAAAATTTAAATAAGTATTGCCAAATTTCCCTTCAAAAATATGCCAGCTTATATTCTAATAAAAGTATACAAGAGTATACTTTTACCCACACCCACCCTAGAGTAGTATCAATATTTTTAGTTTTGCTAATTTATAGGTTAAAAAAGATGAAAGAAATAGGTTTAAACAGCAGTCATTTTCCAAAAAAAGAATTATTGTTTTTATTTATATTTCATTATTAGTAAATTTTTGCATATATTGGTTTTCTATATTTCTTTTTCTGTGAATTACCTATTCATATTTTTTGCCCATTTTTTTGTATGGGTTTTTTATATTTATTATGGCAAATAAGCTTTGTTATATATATTGAAAATATTTTCTCTATATATGTCTTTGTCTTTTAATTCTGGTAATGATATTCCTAAGTGTATGGAAGTGAAGTTACAGGGCTGAATCTGGTAAGTGATACAGGGTGTGTGTTTGGAGGGTTAGGAATCTGACTCCAAGCATGAGAATGGGCCAGGACCCTACAAATGCTTTCTCAGAGCCTAAGTGCAGCACTTGGAATACTTTACCTGAAATCAGCCCAGCCTATTGGCCTGAATAAAAACTTTGAATCCTAAAGAAGAGATTTATTTATTTATTTATTTTTAAGAAGAGGTTTTTATATTTTATTAGTACTAATGCTGAGCCCACCAGCTACCTTATTTGTACCCATGGCATCCAGGGGCTTTGGCTGAGAGATCAGAACCTTCTGGATAAACAGAAATGGAGAGAAGGCTGGGTGCTGTGGCTCTTGCCTGTAATCCTAGCACTTTGGGAGGCTGAGGCACAAGGATTGCTTGAGCCCCAGGAGTTTGAGACCAGCCTGGGCAATAGTGAGACCCCGGTGGGAAAAGAAACCACTTAGCTGGGTGTAGTCCCAGCCTGTGGGCCACAACTTGTACCAGGTCACTGGCTGGTGGCCTGTTAGGAACTGGGCTGCACAGTAGGAGGTGAGCAGTGGCTGAGCAAGCAAAGCTTCATCTGTATTTACAGCCACTCCACATTGATCGCATCACTACATAAGCTCCACCTCCTCCTGTCGAATTAGTAGTGGCGTTAGATTCTCTTGGCGCGTGATGTAAACTGAGCATGGGAGGGATCTAGGTTGCAACTTCTTATGAGAATCTAATGCCTGATGATCTGAGGTGGAGCTGAGGTGGTGATGCTAGCACTGGGGAGTGGCTGGCCTACAGATTATCATCAGCAGAGAGGTTTGACTGCATAATAAATATAATGGGCTTGAATCATCCCGAAAACATCCCCCACCACCCCACCCCTGTCCGTGGAAAAATTGTCCTCTGTGAAACCAGTCCCTGGTACCAAAACGGCTGGGGTCTGCTGGTCCCAGTTACTCCAGAGGCTGAGGCAGGAGGATCACTTGAGCCCAGGAGTTTGAGGTTCAAATGAGCTATGATGATGCCACTGTACTCTAGCTGGGGCAACATAGTGAGACCCTGTCTCCAAAAAAGAAAAGAAATGGAGAGAAGACGTGATCTGCAGCATCATATTAAGGAAGCACCTGAAGAACATTTAGAAAACTTTAAGTGACTATATTTACACATATTATAAATTACACTTGCATATGAGACCAAATACAGGCTTTCCAAAAACAAAGAGAATCAGAGGAACAATGAATAATAAAATATGAACACTAAGAATCCTACAGTAATAGAGTCTAAAGTAACAGCAATTTTCATCTCTTTTTTTTTTTTTTTTTTTGAGACAGAGTCTCACTCTGTTGCCTGGGCTAGAGTGAGTGCGTGGCATCAGCCTAGCTCACAGCAACCTCAAATTCCTGGGCTTAAGCGATCCTCCTGCCTCAGCCTCCCAAGCAGCTGGGACTACAGGCATGCACCAGCATGCCCGGCTAATTTTTTCTATATATTTTTAGTTGGCCAATTAATTTCTTTGTATTTTTAGTAGAGACAGGGTCTCACTCTTGCTCAGGCTGGTTTTGAACTCCTGACCTTGAGTGATCCGCCCGCCTCGGCCTCCCAGAGTGCTAGGATTACAGGCATGAGCCACCGCGCCTGGCCAATTTTCATCATTTTAAATTAAGTCCAACTGTAGTATTTTACAAATAAGGAAACTAGGGCTCAGAGAAGTTAAATGTTGTGCCCAACTTCACAGCTTTAGTTACTAGCAGAGACAGAATCAGAACACAGTTCTCTTGACTCTCAATTTGACAAAACCTTCCTGATTTAGGAGTTCCTTGTATCTCTGGATTAAAAAAAATAAATCTCATACATTTTATTTATTTATTTTTAATTCTAGAGATGAGGTCTTACTATGTTGCCTAGTCTGGGGTGCAGCAGCTATTAACAGGCATGATCATTGCTCACTGTAGCCTTGAACTCCAGGCCTCAAGTGATCCTCCTGCATCAGCCTTCCAAGTAGCTGGAACTACAGGTGCTGTCTACCACCAGTTCAGCTTCAACTCATACTTTTTTTTTTTTTTTTTTTTAGACAGAGTCTCACTCTGTTGCCCGGGCTGTAGAGTGCCGTGGCATCAGCCTAGCTCACAGCAACCTCAAACTCCTGGGCTCAAGCAATCCTTCTGCCTCAGCCTCCCAAGTAACTGGGACTACAGGCATGCGCCACCATGGCTGGCTAATTTTTTACATATATTTTTAGTTGTCCAATTAATTTCTTTCTATTTATAGTAGAGACGGGGTCTCGCTTTTGCTCAGGCTGGTCTTGAACTCCCGACCTTGAGCTATCCACCCGCCTCGGCCTCCCAGAGTGCTAGGATTACAGGGGTGAGCCACCACGCCCAGCCTAGTTTGGAGCTATTGTAAGAGTGCTTCTTTGAACATTCTTGTATTTAGCCTTTGGGAAAATTTTTGGGAAATACACATACACATTTCTGTTGGCTTTATAACTAGGAGTGAAATTGCTGGGTCATAGATAGGATTGCTTTAATTGATTCTTCAAGCTTTCCAAAGTGGTGTACTAATTTACATTCCCATCAGCAATGCATGAGAGTTTCTGTTGTTTCATGTTCTTGACAACAATTGGTGTGTTATTTTTCATTTTCATCACCCTGGTATATGCGTAATAGTATTACTTTGTAGTTTTAATTGACATTTCCCTAATGACTAAAGCACCTTTTCATGAGCTTATCAGCCATTTGGCTTGGATATCTTCTTTTGTCAAGGGCCTTTTCAAGGCTTTTAGGCAAACAATTTAAAACCTAAATTTACCCACCGTGAATGATAACAGCATTGTTAAGTATTCAATTTAATCCCAAATAAGCAAGGTCCGTTCATGGGCTACATTGAGAGATAGTCCTTATACCTGTACAGTATTTGGCTAATGTAACATGTACTCTGAAAAGTAGAAGGTGGAAATTATGTTTGTTTTACAGAGGAGGAAATAGGCTTGGGGAGGCTGAGACATGCTCAAAATAAGTGGCACAACCAAGATTCTGAATCAAGGTTTTGCAACTTCCTGGCCAAATATTCGTTCTACCATAGTGGTTCTCAACTTCGTTTAATCCTCTTACCTTTAGAACAATATTTTGTATTGCCTCCCCTTTTACTACAATAAAATTCAATTTATAATTTTATAGAAAAAAATTTATTTAAAACGATAATCAGGCCGGGCGCGGTGGCTCACGCCTGTAATCCTAGCACTCTGGGAGGCCGAGGCGGGCGGATCACTCAAGGTCAGGAGTTTGAAACCAGCCTGAGCAAGAGTGAGACCCATCTCTACTAAAAATAGAAAGAAATTAATTGGCTAACTAAAAAAATATCTGGGTATGGTGGCGCATGCCTGTAGTCCCAGCTACTTGGTAGGCTGAGGCAGAAGGATTGCTTGAGCACAGTAGTTTGAGGTTGCTGTGAGCTAGGCTAATGCCATGGCACTCTAGCCAGGGCAATGGAGTGAGACTCTGTCTCCAAAAAAAAAAAAAAAAAAGGTAATCAATCCAGGCATGACAGCATGCACACCTGTAATCCCAGCTACTCGGGAGGCTGAGGTGGGAGGCTCGCTTGAGCCCAGGAGTTCCGGTTGTAGTGGCTATGGTCACACTTGTGAATTGCCACCACACTCCAGGCTGGGCAACATACAGAGAGACCCCATCTCTTAAAAAAAAAAAAAAGATAATCAATATATTTCCTCTATGATATAAAGGAGTAATAAAAGATAATAATTTATAATAAATAATTATTATAATTATAAATTAATAATTAATAACAGTATAATTATAAATAATAATAAATACTGAGCACAACTATACTAGAACATGCAATGGACTAATAGATACTTGCCCCTTAAAGCAGACTCCCTGTAAATTCAAACAGCCACAGACCAAGTGGTTGTACTTACAACTCTAACCTCACACATTGTTGTCCCTGACATGATTTTCCATATGGGTGAGCAAAACAAAGTACAGGTAAACTTGTGAACAAAACAAAGTACAATCATCTTTTAACTTACATGATAGTTGTATTCTAAGGAAATTAACTGTGTTTTAAACCATGTAGAAAATATTTTGTGCTTATGTACAAAAAGGAGTTAGGTTTTAGGCTCAGATAATTACGGACAGTTTTTCACCTCCAAGAGTATCCGAGGATACATTCAAAAGTTGGAAAATTCTTCATTTTGCAGGATTGTCACATTCATTGCAGGACAACTTAGCCACCTGGCCCCATGCCCTTAAATGGCAATAGTGTCCCCCAGTCATTGTGAGAACCCAAACTCCTTGGGGCAGCACAGCTCCTATTGACAACACTATACTATGTGCAAGGCCCTGGCCTGAAACATGGAATGAGACCAAAAAGCTGGGTTTTGGACTGGGAAAGACCTGGCTTGAGGCCGGGCGCAGTGGCTCACGCCTGTAATCCTAGCACTCTGGGAGGCCGAGGTGGGCGGATCGCTCAAGGTCAGGAGTTCAAGACCAGCCTGAGCAAGAGCGAGACCCCCGTCTCTACTAAAAATAGAAAAAAATTAATTGGCCAACTAAAAATATATAAAAAAATTAGCCGGGAATGGTGGCATATGCCTATAGTCTCAGCTACTCGGGAGGCTGAGGCAGAAGGATTGCTTGAGCCCAGGAGTTTGAGGTTGCTGTGAGCTAGGCTGATGCCACAGCACTCACTCTAGCCCGGGCAACAGAGCGAGACTCTGTCTCAAAAAAAAAAAAAAAAAAGACCTGGCTTGGCACGTAGCCATTCACTGTGAGACGCTGAGCAAGCCACTTAATATCTCTGCACCTCAGTGACTCCAGCTATGAGGCTGGCCTGTGCATTTTGTAGTGCCAGCAGCAGTTACTATGTCTCACTGCACCTGCAGCAAGCTGTATGGTGCAAGCCTCTGTCCCTCACTCAGTCCAAGCCCCACCCTGCCTGCTGTGCCCCATGTTGGCAGTGATTTACGAGGTTGACCAATTAGCTACTCCTGTACATGGTGCTTTTGATTTTCCCATCCCTTGTTGATAAATATGTTCAGCAGCAGATAACATGGAAGATATTAGTATGAGCTATCAGAAATGTCAAAATGCATATGTATTGCCTCATATACATATGAGGAGAAAATACTCCTTAAGGAGAAAATACTCCTTAAGGCCTATTTGACACTTTCCCAAGTCCGAATGCCAGTAGCTCATCATGACCAAAATCTTGGTAAATAAATACACCACCTTCCCATGGGGATCCGAACCTGTAGGCCTTGCTATTATGTGCCTTTTTGAAATCTGTGACAATTAACTGCTTCAAAAATAGAAATAAAATTAGTAAGTGATGTCACAGTGGATTCAAAAGTGTGACTAGAGCTTTAACTCAAAGGTACAGCAGTGTAGAATATGAAAAATTCATCATTAAAGTATAGTTTTTAAAAAAGTTAATAACACGAACTTACGCAAACATAAAATTAACACACAAAGATTTTATTCAATTCATTAATTAATGAAGGAACCAATAAGATGTTAAAACAAATCCAAATGAGAATTTGACTTACAGAGATCTATACTTCATTGGACAAGTATTTTTAAAGTCCCACGAACAGAAATCTTTTGGGTTACTGTGGACAAGAAGCATTTGTATTGCTATCGATTTTCTACAATATAACTTCTACCCCTACAAGTTGTAAAACAATTTGGTATTAGTTTTTTATTGCTGCTGTAAAAAATTACACAAACCTGGTATCTTAAAACAACACAAATTTATTATCTTGCAGTTAGAGATCAGAAGTCCTAAAATCAAACTAAAATCAAGGCAGGGCTGTGTTCCTTCCAGAGGCTTTAGGGGAAAATCCATTGCTTTGCTTTTTCCACGTTCTAGAGGCCACCCACATTCCTTGGCTCACAGCCCCATTTCTCCACCTCCAAAGCCAGTAATGGTTGGTTGAGTCCTTCTCATGCTGCATCAACTCAGGTGCTCTACCTTTGTCATCACATCTCTTTCTCTGACTCTCCTGCCTTGCTTTTTCACTTGTAAGGTCCCCCACCATTACATTGGGCCCACCTGGATAATCCAGGATCCTCACCCCAATCTCAAGGTCCATCCTCGGTGCAAACTCCTATACAATCAGATAATCCCGGGAGAATCTGCAAGACTACACTCTGCAATCCACTGAAAGGACACCCAGTAATCGCTTTTGCCCTTTTCCCAGTCTTGGACATTTTTTCCTGACAATGCCAAGGCTCATAACAAGGGTGATTTCGCCAAATGAAAGATCAGGCAGCCCTGGGTCCAAGATCCCTGTGAACAACCGTCCACCTGAGCAGGAAGGTAGCTGCCCCTTTAATCAGGGCCTGGCCACTTTGTCCCTATGTAGCCAACTTGGCCTATTTCCTTTGGCCTCTGCAAGCATTTGAATTTTTCACCCCTGGTTACTCATTGATCAAATTCCCTTCCCTCCATCCTGGAGGGATGGGAACGGAGCAGAAACATTTAGTCCACAAACTGGGAAAGAGTTAGAAGCAGACAAAGAGGGAAAAGAGGCATACACAGACAAAGGGACACAGACAAAGCTGAACCTTAACCACTTTATAATTGTGTGTAGCTCTGGCATTGAACAGGGGCTGGGGCAGGAAGTAGAGACAATAGAGGGTGAAGTGGAGATGTCTCCCCGCACTGCCCTCTTTCCCAAACCCATCTAGCTCTTGTAGAATAAGGGCAGCCAGGACCTCCCCTATAACAAGTCCAAGATGGCGTCATGCTGTTAGCCAAATGGCCACAGTGAAACAGGATGTAGCTGGCCACTCTTGATTATGCCAACAATCTTCAAACTAGTCCTGCTCAAAGCCTCATGTAATTACTCATCTCATCTCTCCTAAGAAAATCCTCCTAAACAAATGGTAATTAACCAAGACATAGTAAGAAGCTGCCTGATGGAGGCCAGAAGGTCACTTCAGACAAAACCAAGGGAATTTGTCCCTTCCCTGAGCAAAAACTGACTGAGCCTCTGGTGGGTGCACAGCTCCCAGGAAAAACAGACAAGCCCATAGTCCTGCCTTCAAGGAGCTCCCAGTCCAGAGGGTGGAGAAGCAAGGATTGAAAGGTAGTCTTACTAATCACCCATCTAACATCAAACAGAAAGGAAGATAAATACACTCACAACACATAATTGCCCCTCTGAAGAGAAAACTCACAGCACAGCTGTCCCTTTGTTTTGTTTGATTAAGGGACTGTGGCCTAAGTCATTATCGCTAAGAGTTCGTTTATGAAGAGCCCTCAGTGGACAACAGGGGCGCAAACTCCCCACTCCAACTCTCTGCCTCAGTTCCTGCCAAAACCAGATTCCAAGGACTTTGATAAAGTCAGTCTCACAGAGAAACGAAAAAAATGAACAAGCACACACAACAGTTTCACAGCTGCTTCTGTTATCAGCCTGCAACAAAGAGGGGAGAAAAACACATCTTTCTCTTTAAAAACTCCAAACAGCTTTTCCTCAGCTGCCGCATTTCTCACTACTTTCTCTCAGTGCCCTGCCATTTTCCCTTTTCTCCCTCTCTCTCTTTTTCCCCTCCCCCGTTTCTTTCTTTCTCAGGAAAGTGAGTAAACTTTTTACTACTTTCTATCCCACTTTCTGTGTGAGAAATCTTTCTCATCCCACATACGAATTTCACACCCTTTCAAGCATGAAGTCGCATGTCCAAAAACAAAGAGAGGGAAGAAGAGAATTCCAGATTGAAGGGACAGCAGAAGAAAAGGCATAAGGATGTGGACACAGAGGGCGTGTTCTTGGCTGGGGACTTCAGGTAGAAAGAAGTGGTGAGAGCTGAGGGTGCATGGAACAATGCCATGGGAGGCGAGACTACAGAAGAGGAGGGGACCAGGTTAACATATGTGTGCCTTTAGTTTTGGGTTGAGTCCTTCATTTGCTAAGTATTGAGTACTTCCTATGCACCCAATATTGAGTCAAGCACTGCTAACACAAATTCCAATGAACAAGAAATCAGCCCGGCGCGGTGGCTCACGCCTGTAATCCTAGCACTCTGGGAGGCTGAGGCGGGCGGATCGTTTGAGCTCAGGTGTTTGAGAACAGCCTGAGCAAGAACAAGACCCCATCTCTATTAAAAATAGAAAGAAATTAATTGGCCAACTAAAAATATATAAGAAAAATTATCCTGGCATGGTGGCGCATGCTTGTAGTCCCAGCTACTCGGGAGGCTGAGGCAGGAGGATCGCTGGAGCCCAGGAGTTTGAGGTTGCTGTGAGCTAAGCTAAAGCCACAGCACTCTAGCCTGGGCAACAGAGTGAGACTCAGTCTCAAAAAAAAAAAAAAAAGAAAGAAAGAAAGAAACTGCTCTACCCTTAATAAGCCACAGTTTAGTGAGGGGAAAGAGTTATGCAAATAAATACTTTCAGTAGAGCAAGATAAGTGCAAAAAAGAGGTGTGCTTAAGTGCCAAGCACAAGACCCGCAAACTCTACCCACAGGACCAAGGAGAGGAAGCCAGACCCCTTGGAAGGTTTTGCAAAGGAGCCATATAATTAGTAGCATACTTTCTTGGCATGTTAGAAGTAGAAGATAAGAGGAATTAGGGAATGACAATTTATAATCTACTCCAAGGGTCTGTGTTTATAGACACCCTAAAGGCACAAAACTCACCACATCCAGCCCAATTGGGCAATTGATGGCTCATTGCCCATTGCATCAAGACAATCTGAGACCAGATTTAAATCCTTCACAAATTCATTTCTTCCCTTCTGCTCCATGCACTTGTCTCTTGCATTACATGCATTGGACTGCAGCTCTGCAATGTAGCCCAAGATCTGGTTTCTCCCAACTTTTGACCTTGGACTCACTGTCTGGCTGCAGCTCTTTAAACTGCTGATTCTATGGAAGGTCTTAGAGTCACTTCAACTGCCTCTACCAGTTACTCAGTAACTAACTTGCCAATCTGAGATTCCCAGTGAGGCGAAAAGGAAGAGCTTATAGGCACTCTGAGTTCGCTCCACTTGACTAACCTAGCATTGTAAAGAAAGTTTCTCCTTCCAGAGGTGAATTCCAGCTTTTAAGGTCAGAGGAGCCAACAATTCTGAGCCTGCAAGGGCAATTCCCATCCTCCCCCAGTGCTGGCAAGTGCACAGTGTCTTCTCTCCGCTCCCCGACACTGTGCCAAAGACCCTACAGTTTCATGGCATCTTGCTTTGGCTGCATATATTCTTTTCTTTTCTTTTCCTTTCTTTTCTTTTTTTTTTTTTTTTTTGAGACAGAGTCTCACTCTGTTGCCTGGGCTGTAGAGTGCCGTGGCATCAGCCTAGCTCACAGCAACCTCAAACTCCTGGGCTCAAGCAATCCTTCTGCCTCAGCCTCCCGAGTAGCTGGGACTA
>CAUYRT010006403.1:0-26094 GCA_963574885.1 Lepilemur ruficaudatus | reverse complement strand
GTCTCTACTAATAATAGAAAGAAATTAATTGGCCAACTAAATATATATAGAAAAAATTAGCCGGGCATGGTGGCGCATGCCTGTAGTCCCAGCTACTTGGGAGGCTGAGGCAGAAGGATCACTTCAGCCCAGGAGTTTGAGGTTGCTGCAAGCTAGGCTAACGCCACGGCACTCTAGCCCGGGCAACAAAGTGAGACTCTGTCTCAAAAAAAAAAAAAAACAAAAAAAAAACAAAATAGATCAAAGACCTAAATTAAAGCCCAAAACTATAAAACTCTTAGAAGAAAACACAGAGATAAATCTTTATGACCTTAAATTTGGCAATGAATTCTTAGATATGACACCAAAAGTATGAGCAACAAAAGAAATAAAAAAGATAAGTTGAACTTAATCAAAATTAAAATGTTTTGTGAATCAAAGAACACTATCAAGAAAGTGAAAAAGGCAACCAACAAACGGGAAAAAATACTTGTAAATCACATATATGATAGGGAAATCATATCTAACGTATATAAAGAACCCTTACAAATCAATCATAAAACAACAAGTGACACATTAAGCTATGGGCAAAGAATATTAACAGACATTTCCCCAAAGAAGGTATACAAGCATCCAATAAGTGCCTGCGAAGATAATTATTCCTCAGAGAGATGCAGTTCAAAACCACAATGAGACACCACCTCACAACTGGTATCGTGGCTATAATTTTAGAAAATAGAAAATAATAAGTGTTGGTGGGCATATGGAGAAATTGAAACTGTCTTGTATTGTGAAGAGGCTACAACATGGTTCAACCACTGTAGAAAACAGTTTGGCAGGTCCTCAAAAGGTTAAGCATAGAATTTCCATGTTACCCAGCAATTCCACTCTTAGGTACATACCCAAAGAATTGAAAACAGGTGCTCAAATAAATTCTTGTACAGAATGTTACCATGAGCACTATTCACAATACCCAAAGTGTGGAATCAACCCAAGTGCCCGTTGACGGATGAATGGACAAATTGTGGTGTATGCATACAGTGAAATATTATTCAACCGTAAAAAGGAATGAAGCACTGACACGTGCTGCAATAGCGCTGTACCCTGAAGCACTACACTGCGTGAAAGAAGCCAGCAGCTAAAGACCACGTGTCGTATGATTCCATGTCTATGACATATGCAGATAGGCTGAAGTAGACCGGTGGTGTCAGACTTCTGCGTCATCGCCCACAGACGGCTAAATTCCTCCTGGCTGTGTTCAGTGTGCAATTAAAGTACGCAGCCCTCAACTGAACCCGGCGCGAAGGTATGCAGGTCTCAAATAAGGGATGGAAGAATAATTCACACGCACTATGTAAAAATAACGAGAGGGTGTCAAAAGAGTTGCCTGCATTAAACATGAGGCAGAGGAGAAATACGGAATACTAAAAACCTAAGAGCCATAGTAGGCAAATACATGAGGGAACCACGTTGGCTATTTATTCTAATAATTACCTATGATTGACTGTACTCAACAGGCATGTGGGAAAAACATGAGCTTTGGAGATCCAGTTCTTCCTTACAAGCGTACACCTAACTATTCTGTGATCTTCAGCTAGTCACTAACTGTCTCCAGGCCCTGGTTATTCATATGCAAAATGAGGTTAATGTCATGAACCTCGTAGGAATTGTCATGAGGATTAAATGAGGTAATGAAATGAGCAGCAATTAACAGAGACATGTGGGTGCAGTGTGCACCTTAGGTTGATGTGCTGTGAGGACAAAGGGAAGGCAGAAACAGCACAGGCATAGACATCTGTATGCATGAGGCACATGACAGATGGCTCCTGACATTGTCGTGCACAGTGAAAATAACCATCACCGAACACCATACTTAGCACATCGCATGGGACAGTCTAATTCCCCCAGCATTATGAAGCAATATTATTACCCTCATGTTAAAAATGACGAAACTAGCCGGGCGCGGTGGCTCACGCCTGTAATCCTAGCACTCTGGGACGCTGAGGCGGGCAGATCGCTCAGGGTCAGGAGTTCGAAACCAGCCTGAGCAAGAGTGAGATCCCCGTCTCTACTATAAATAGAAAGAAAGAAATTAATTGGCCAACTAAAGATATATATAGAAAAAATGAGCCGGGCATGGTGGCGCATGCCTGTAGTCCTCGCCACTCGGGAGGCTGAGGCAGAAGGATTGCTTGAGCCCAGGAGTTTGAGGTTGCTGTGAGCTAAGCTGACGCCACGGCACTAACACTAGCCCGGGCAATAGAGTGAGAATCTGTCTCAAAAAAAAAAAAAAAAAAAATTAATTTGCTGGGCCAGGCGGTGGCTCATGCCTATAACCCTAACACTCTGACAGGCCGGGGCGGGAGAATTGCTTGAGCTTAGGAGTTTGAGACCAGCCTGAGCAAAAGTGAGACCCATCTCTATTAAAAATAGAAAAATTTGCCAATGTCTGGGGTGTGCCTGTAGTCCCAGCTATCAGGAGGCTAAGGCAGGAGGATCGCTTGAGCCCAGAAGTTTAAGATTGCAGTGAGCTACAATGACGCCACTCCACTCCTCCACTGTACCTGGGGTGATAGAGTGAGACTCTGTCTCACAAAAAACCAAAAAAACAATTAATTTGCTACTTTATGTTTATACCTCATTTTTAAAAAATCAATTATCTTCTTTATTCCTATTCATTTGGGAATGCATTTTTTATGTGTTTGGATGTTTGTGCTTTTTATTTAATATTTCCTTAAAAATGTGGCTTACCCAGCTCATTATTAGTTACAAAAACGTACAATGTCCTATCTCAGTGGTTCTCAAACCCCTCTCAGCTTGTTCAAACCCAGATTGCTGGGCCCACACGCAGAGTTTCTGATTCAGTAAGTCTGAGGAAGGGCTCAATAATTTGCTTTGCTTTGCCTTTTTTTTGAGATAGGGTCTCGCTGTCACCCAGGCTGGAGTGTAGCTCACTGTAACCTCCAACTCCTGGACTCGAGCAGTCCTCCTGTCTCAGCCTCCCAAAGTGCTAGGATTACAGGCGTGAGCTACCATGGCCAATAATTTGCACTTTTAATATGTTTCCAGGTGCTGCCCCAGGACTACATTTTAAGGACCCTTGGCCTAGTTAAAAGGGGTTTTGGTCAGCTAATCCACCCCTTGTACAGATCAGTAAAATGAGTCCCCAGAAGAAACGACTTCCTTGTCTAAGAGTTATATGACTAGTTAGTGACAAAGCTAGACTAGAACCCAGGAATTCCATATGCCCATTCTAGTGCTTCTTAAATGGCATTTCTCGGTTGGAGACTAGTTATCGTACTACCTAGGTCTGTAAGATTTTGCAGGACCTTCTCAATTCCAAATAATCTGGCCTATTACTATCCCTGTTAGTACAACTGTATCATGATTTTTATTTCATCACTGGAAAAACTTATGTTTGATTTGCTTTTGAAAACAAAATGTGGTAAAATGTACGTAATATAAAATTTACCATTTCAGTCGTTTTGAAGTGTACATTTTTATGGTATTAAGTACATTTACCTTGTGCACATTTGCGTTGCCACCATCCATCTCCAGAACTTTCTCATCTTCCCAAACTGAAACTCTACCCATTAAACATAACTTCCTATTCCCTCCTCCCCCCAGCCTCTGGTGACTGTCATTCTGTTTTCTGTCTCTATGAATTTGACTCCTTTAGGTACATATCATATGAGTGAAATCATATAGTGTTTGTCCTTTTGGGACTGGCTTATTGCACTTAGCCTGTCTTCAAGGTTCATCCATGTTGCAGCAGGTGTCAGAATTTCCTTCTTTTTAAGGCCGAATACTAGTCCTTTGTATGTGTGTACCACATTTTGTTTATCCATTCATCAGTCAGTGGACATTTGGGTCGTTTCCACCTTTTGGCTATTGGGAGTTATGCTGCTAGGAATATGGGGGTACCAATCTCTCTCTCTTTGAGTCCTCGCTTTCAGTTCTTTTGGATATACACCCAGAAATGGAGTTGCTGGATTATATAGTAATTCTAGATTTAATTTTTTTAGGAAACTAATTTGCTTTTAATTCTGGGAGCTTGAGGCTGGAAATGTGAATCTGCTGTTAACAAGTTAGTGGGTAAACAGAGCCTGACCCTTGCAGCTCTCACCCATCTGGCGCTAATATTAGAAGGTGAATCGCTGCCCTCAGGCCTTGCCATGAAGTGACCCTGTTATTCACAGTTCACTACCAGAGGCTGCAAATGGTCTCTTGGGTTTTCTCTCTTCTACCCCTGGGCTCTCTTTTGATTTCCCTGTCACTGGTGCCATTCATGTTTGTCTGCCTCTTTGCCTTGGGCAGTTCTCTGTTTGCATCCTGCCCACCAAATCTAGCCAGCCCCCAAGGACTCCCGCTGCAGTACAGAGTGAAGTCTGGAGCCAGGGGTCCAACCTCATCACACCTGCCAAAAGACAGAACTACAGCAATTTTGATTTAAAGATCAAATTGGCTTTTGTCTGTGATTCTAGAATCAGGCAACACCTCATTCCATAAGGTAGTGTTCCCATGAGCTGGGCAGGAAAGGGCTCAAGAAGGCAGTCACAGAGAACAAAAAGCGGATTTCTCATTTCAAAGTTACTGTCTTACTGGGTTAAAAGAGAGGGGACTTCCTCATTACACTGACTCAGGTTGACTGGAATCTTCTGGGTTTTGTAAAACTGTCCCATTTCGAAGTTCAGTTTGATCCCATGGCACTTAGCACAAGTAACCCCCCACAAACTCTAACACACCACCCCTTAAATTCTCTAGGTGGAATGGGATTGTAATCTTAGGGGCAGCGTGTCAGGTGGTGGGGTGGGAAGACTTCACATGTAGTAGAGATTAAAAAATACTTACAGAATTAATGAATATGACAAGAGGGAGAGATGGCTTTCAGGCAGTGTTCTGTGGCTAGGCATTTTGTAAGAAATAACTAATTCTGTGGATTGGTTTTCACTACAACCCACAGTCCCTGGGGCTACACCACCTCCAGGCAATCTTGTGCTGCCCTGGAATTAGAGGGAGCAGTTGAGAGGCCCAGTGCCTTCTGCTTCTGCACGAGTGCCAGATAGGAGTCAGAGCACGTGTCTTCCTTGGGGTCCACGCTCGTTGGGGTGTGGGTGCCGAGGGATCCAGGGGAGTGGCTCCCAGAGTCAGCAGTGTCGGGGGCTGAAGGAGAAGGAGGACCAGGCTCTGGATTTGTCAACTCGAGATTCCAGCCTCAGTCTGCAGAAACCCAAATGTCTTTTCAGCTGACACCACGGGATATTATGAAAAACTTCAAAACCAAAATTATTATTTCTTTTAAGTATAAGAAAAATTAAGACTATACAGCATTCTCTTCCTGGGTGACTTACAAAATCTTTCTGTCAATGAAGTAAAACCGGGAGCAGCAAAGTATAGAACCCTCGTAAGGCTTGTATCAACATCACGTTTCCACCTTTCCCAGGATCAGTTAACCGAATGCATAGTTATTTTGAAAAAATGTTTTCAAAGCAGTGTGACGCCTAATATTCATGTCATTAGAAATTACTCTCTTGGTCCAGGACAAGTGCTCTGTTATCCCGGTTAACAGAGAGGAAAAGGGAAGCAGAGGTAGTAATCCGCAGAATTCATGTGGGTTCGGAACAGTGTCATGTTGTTATTGTGTGACAGCAGAGGGTACCGCCTTTCTGGGTAGTTTTAGGGTTCACAGTTCACTGTTACAGCGTCATCTCCACCTGTTGGTAAATGTCTTCTTAGATCAAGGACTTTGTGTTTCTCCTCCTCTGGGCCATTGTCCCCTGAAGAAAAAGTCCCAGACATCTGCCCCCAGTGTTTATGACTCTTGTTTCCTCTCCTCAGGTTAGAACAAGGCTTCTGAGAGATCCCCTATCCCAGAAACAATCAGGAAAGGCAAATGTACGGCCGGTAATTGGTGACATTTATCTGGCGGCTGGGAGCTGTCATCGGGTCTTCAGAGCACAAATTTGTAGAATTAACATCAATACTTGCTGCCGCGTGTAACCAGCATGCACCTTATCCCAGCACCGCGCCTCTGCTTCAAAGGCTAATCCCCCTCCGGCAGCCGACTTCCCTTTCCTGCTGTTCTGTGTGTAAAACTGAGTAGACGTTTATTTCCTCAAGGCTGTAACAGAGTCAGCAGATGAGACGAGACATGTCTTTGCGGGCTCCCCTGTCCCTGAGAGCTGCCCTGGTGCCGTCTGCGGAGGGGAGGCAGGCACGCTGGCACACTGGCTGATGTGCCTGGTGGGAGACCCTCAGGAAGAGTTATTCATCCTTTTAAATCCCCCGAGATGGAGGCCGTGAGATGCCACCTTGGTAACACCCGTCCCTTCTTCCCTCCATTCATCCAGCTCATGTTTGCAGAGCCCTGCTCACCCTGCAACAGCCAGGGGACACAGCTGTGTGCAACCTGGCGTGTGCCTTCACAGAGCCCCCAAACCAGACTGCTCCGCATGGAGATCTAGGCAGCAAAACAAGGCAGGCAGGAGGACAGCCAACCCCATCATTTTATAGGTAGATAAAGTCAGCATGTGAAACTCAAGCCCTTGCTCCCAAACTAGGTATGAGTCAGGAGACAGGGAGAAGGGAAGCATTTTAAGTAGCTTAAGTAAAGGTAATTGAGAAAAACAATACCCGTGTCCTTGGAAAGCAGGGGGCACTTTATTAAGGAGGGTGGTAGAGGAAGTGATGGTGGTGTGGATCTCCTGGTGCCTGCCTGGTGGTCTGGTGCCCTGGTAGTGAGACAGACCTTCTGGGGCAAGGATAGTGGGATGGGCAGAGAAGATGTTACTGCAATTGAGAGCCAGGAATTTGGGTCTCTATTGGAGCAGCTAGATGTAAGGTGCCTGGAGTTGTATTTGAGGTTAGAATGTCAAGATCTCTTCCCTGACAGGGTCCTAAGTTGCTTGACATCTTGGCCTCAAGCCCCTAGAAAGCAGAGCCTCAGGCTGAGGTTTATGAGCTACAGCTTTATCAAGGAGTGCGATCATGGACAGCAGGAGTGAAGGCAAAGGCAAGAGAGGCCGGGAGACAGGAGAGCCTGTATGAGAATGGCCACCTCGTGGTATCAAGCCCAGTCAGCAGCCCAGGCTTTTAGGACTGTAAATGGACTGTCCCTCGGGATAGCCCGTCAGGACAAGAAGGGCCACTCTTTCCCGTTGGTCAGAGGTTCGTCCCACTGGACATTAGCTCCTCTGCATTTCTGGTTTACTTGCCTGGGCTCCCGGAACAGGCTGTGCTTTGTCTCACCTTTGCTAGGTTAGCTTCACCCTTCTTTACCCGCTCCGAATAGACCCCTTACGACTGTCATGACTTTCAGTATTTTGGCAAATGTAGCAACACTGTTTAGTACTGTATCAGTTATCTATTAGTGTGTAACAAGTCACCTCAAAATTTAGCAGCTTAAAACAACCATTTTATTTATTTATAGTTCTCTGAGCCCAATTTAAAATGGGCTCAGTTGGGAAATCCCTCTAATGGTTATGCTAGGAGTCACTCATGTAGCTACAGTCATCTGGTGGCCCAAACGCGGCCGGACGGTCGAAGACAGCCTCACCTATCTGGCAGGTGCTGCTATCAGCTGGTTGATCCAGGCTGTGCTGTCCCATACAGTGGCCACTAGCGCATGTGAGTATCGAGCACGTGAAAGGTGGCTGCCCAAACTGAGATGTGCTGTGAATATAAACTACACAGCAGATCTTGAAGACTTAATAACTATGTCTAATGTAAACACTCTCATTAATAATTTGTATAGGCCAATTGCAAGTTGATAATATTCTGAATTTGGGTTAAATAAAATATATTACTCAAACTGATCTCACCTGTTTCTTTTTCCATCTGTAATATGACTACTAGAGAATTTTAAATTACATTTGTGTCATTTTTCCAGAATTTCCCCCTGAGATTCTCCAGGGGGATTGTGGAGACTAAGAACGTTGTTGAGAGCGAGACCCTGGGACACACCCATGTTGGGAGTGCAGCAGGGAAAGGAAACAGAACCTTTGAGGAAGACTGAGATGGGATCTGGCAATGGGGCCTCTTGCTTCATAATTGCTGAAGGGAAGGAGGGAGAGAGAGTCCACAGTGGGCCGTGTGCTATTTGTCTTTTTATTCCCCAAAGGAATATCTCTATGCTTTCGGTACACCTAGTAGAGGATGTGTGAGTCCTTTCTCACTGCCTTTATTCATTCAGTCCCTGATTTTTGCTGATGACAATGTGGCTACAGTGACCATGACAGTGGGAAGTTGGGATTTCATCTTACATCTTTGTCATCTTATCAACTTTAAGATGTGGTCTCCGGAAATGCGTTGCCTATGAACTGGAACATGTGACCTATTCATTTGGCTTTAGATGTCTACTTCATGGTGATATCTCTAATATTGTACCCTGGGGCATTGTTTAAATACCACACTGTTACTTCTCAGTGCTATATTTTCAAACCAGTATTTATAGATGTCCTCATTTTTTAAGTACTTAAGACCCCATATTTGAATGTGAGCCTCTATTAATATGTTTCCAACCTCCTTTATGTAAGTGACCCCATAATCATCTTCCTGGGAGATACAAGATCTTCGGTGCTGGGTGTCTTCTCTGGGTTTCTGCTTTCTTCCCTAAACTGTAGGAGGTTGAGAATGAAGGGAATTGGTTCTGCAAATGGGTTAGGTGCCCAATCTATTGGTTTCCGGAGATTATTTTGTTTAGAAGCTTTTGGACTGCAAACAGCTCTGCCCACTCTCTGGCCTGAAAGAGACAGCGTGGAGTGGGCCAAAAGGAACAATACGGAGGGAGGAAGCGGGGTTGGGGTCATCAGAAAAGCTGAACGCAGAGAACTGAGGTGCGTCGCCTGAAGTTGCTACAAGACCAGTGGGACGGGGAACATTGCAGCCCCCGCCCGTGGCTGCTGCTCGTTGGGTTTAGCAACTGTATTCTGAGTAGCATTTAGACTGGCATTTAGACTGGCCTAGAATGTGAATTCTTGCAGGGGAGGCAGCCAGCACAATCCTGCTTTGTTCCAGTTCTTTGAGGACTAAGGAAATAATTTTTAAAACAATAACCCTCCTTCCTGGGCTGTCACTTGTTTGTTTGCTCTGAGGACTGCTCAGTAACTCTTTGGTCCCTGTTATTTGTGTTTAAAGTCTGTGTCCCTAACCACAAGTAAGAATTGGTAAAAGAGTGAGTTTGGGTTTATATGAAAGGCTGGCGTGATATATTCATTGTGCCGATCTATGCATATCGTACACTCTTAAAGGGCCATGGGCCAGGGTCTCTCATTCATTTGTTCCTTTAGTCATTCATTCAACAAACACTTTCCAGGCCTTGGTTTTGTGTCCAGGACCATTCTAGGAACTATTCAAGGTAGAAAGGAAGTAAAAGACATGGTTCTTTCCTCAAGAAGCTATAATTGGTATTTAATAAAATTATTATTAATGGCAGCTGATACTGTTTATTCAATTCCTTTTACTCTGACCAGAAAAGCCAGGCTGGAGACATTGTAGACACTGGTCAGTGTAATCATCAAACATTTCTTGAGTCTCAGCCAGGTGCTCTGCTAGGGGCTGGGATTGGGCAAAGAACAGTCCGGGGCACGAGTCTGGCAGGAAAGGCCAATAGCACTAAATGAGGAATCATGGATGTGCAAGGGAGCCTGTTTCTTTTAGAAACTCTCAAAGGTTCTCCTTCCGGCAGCATCCGATCACCTGGAGCATGTTAGAAATACCAAGCATAGGGCCCCACCTGGACGCATTGAATCAGAATGTGCTGCATTTTAAGGTCACAGGATGATTCATTCGTGTACACATTGAGGTTGGAGAAGCATCGGCGAGCAGACTGGGATTTAGCTTGGTCTAGGCTAGGGCGTCAAGGAAGCGACTTTTAAGCTGAGATGGGATGCATGAGCCAGGAAAGACACAACAGGTGGAGGGTGGAGTGGAGCGAATTCCAGGCAGCCTGTGGGCAGGCTGGGACTGTGAAGTCCAGTGGCAGAGCAGAGCAGAGGCAGGGCCAGCGGGAGGAAAGCCTCGAAACCGGGGGAAAGAATTTAGATCCAGTGATGTAGAAAAGGGGAAGGGAAATACTGTCCCCAATTTATAGATAAGGAAACCAAAGCTCAGACAGTTGCATAATTTGCCCAAGGTCACACAGCTAGTACTCACTGGTAAGAGCTGGGATTCTTATTAGTTCTCTAATTCTAAAGCCCATTTTCTGAATCACTACATTGAGGTCGTTAAGAAGACCAACTCTACACATGATATAATTTTTTAGTACATTTCTGTATTATTTAGGATTGGAAGAATCTTATAATAAAATGGCTTAAATAAAACAAGATGATTAAATTTGGAATAAAATAATAAAACCCGTGAACCAAGAGGAGATATAAGTTCGGTCTGAGCACAGATTCCCCCGCAACAAGTTTCTTAGGAGATGTGGTATGAAAGGAGACGCTCTAAGTTACATAGGTTACTCTTAATATCTGAAAAAATAAAGTAGTCTTCTCTCCCAGGAAGCGCCTTTTTATTTTTCCTGCCATTAAACTGTAAGAGGATTAATTGTGAGGGCAGGGCACTGTGTTGCTCATCCAGGGCTGCTTCCTTCTCTTGGGCTGCTAAGCTAGCCCTGCGTCCTGTCTCTCTGGTGTGGGCAGCAGTGCTCATGGGGCCAGCACGGGATAGAGAGTAGAGGCAGGGAGGGGCAGAGACCCAGCTTTGCTCGCAGAGCCAGCTCTGCTGCATAGCCAAGGCCGGCGGCACCAGTGGGCAACACAGCCGGTTCCTGCCTCTGGAGAACAGCTGTGCCTTCCAGCTGCTGTCCCAGAGCACTGTCTAGTATACGGTATATTTGTCTGCCCTTGGTAAAAATGGAACCCTTCTGTCTCCCTGCTCTTCCTTCTCAACACCTCCGCTGGCGACCGTGACTGCTAATGTCAGGGCAAGAAAAAAAGAGAACTTGATGTCCAGTGAAAGTGTTGTTGGATTAATCAGAAGGTTCTTGCTTTTGTCCCACAAATGGCTTCCATGTCACCTTGAGCAAGTTCTCTTCTGTGTTCCCATCAATATTAAACTAAGGGCAGCGTGGCAGAGAAGAAAGGTCCTGTGATCTGAAATCATGTGACCCAGCCTCAGGTCCTGGCCCTGCTACTCCTAACTGTGTGATCTTGGGCGAGGGGAATCTATTTTCCTACAGACAAAGGATTTCTAAAAATCATTTGCGCTTCAGTTTTCTTATCTGTAAAATAGGAGTGTTGATGACGATACTTACTTCACTGGGTGGTTATGATGATCAATTATAGGGGATATGTTGAAATGCTTTGAACATTTTAAAGTGTTTAATAACCAGTGTTATTGTTGAAGGGTAGAGGGCTACCCTTACCCATCCTCCTCACATGGCATGGTATTGATCATATTGAAAAAAGATCGGATGTGAAAACAAAAGGTTTATTAGAATATAAGAGATTAGTATTAGCCAAAATACTGTGTTTGAGAGCCTGAGTAGCAGGAACAGTAATTCATGGTCAATACTGTGCTTGGGCTGAGGGGCATAAAGGATAAACGGAAAACCAGATCTCAGGTTCAGAGAACACAGAACCTGCTGGGAGGAGGAGGCCTAAGAACGTGGGTGCGGATACATGATATTAACGCTACATTTCGGACTCTGAGTGCTGGGGGCTCCCGAGGAACCCAGAAGCCCAAATGGAGGAAACACTTTTTCTTACAGCTGCATGTGTAAATGTATTCATTCATTCAGCAAATGTGTTCGGACCGCCTTCTGTAGGCTGAACGCTGTGCTAGATGTCAGGAATGTTCAGTAATCAAAACAGATAAAATCCCTGTCTTTCAAGGAGCTTATGTTTTAATGGGGAAAGACAATAAACCAAGGAAGATAAGTAGAATATGTGGTACCTTAGGCGGTGGCAAGTGTAAGGAATTATAAAGTAAAGCGGGTAAGGGGTTTGGGTGTGGGCGGGAGATGGCTTGCAATTTCAGGTGGGACAGCCAGGGAATTCCTCACTGAGAAGGGGACACTGGAACAAAGACCTGAGGGAGAAAAATAAAAGAGCAGGTAATGGTGGCTTGGAGCAGGAGAGCAGCAGGAAGTGCGGAGAGAACAGATTTCTTTTAAAGGCAGTGGGATTTGCTGATGGCTCAGGGGTAAGCTGAGTGGGAAAGAGAGTCCAAGAGTGCTCTTAGGGTTTGCCATGAGTACCTGGAAGAGCCGTTGTCATCAGCTAAAATGGGAAAGGCTGTGTGTGTGCCGGGGTAGGGAGAAGGTGAGGGCAGGAGCTGTAGTTTAGCCTTATCAGGTCCGACATGCCTGTTAGAAACACAATCGGACACGTCAAAGAGGCGGCTGGATACCTGGCTCTGAAGTTCAGGTGACAGGTCTGGGCTGGAGACTTAAAATTGGGAGTTTCCAGCATGGAGACGGTATTTAATGCTCTGAATCTACATGAGATCGCCAAAGCAGAGAGTGTAAGTGGAAAGAGAAGAGGTCCTGGGATGGACCTGGGGCCCTCAGGTGCTAGGAGTTGGGGAGAAGAGGAGCAGCAGCGGTGAGGAAGGAGGAAAAGCAGGAGGCTGTGGTGTTCTGGATGCCATGGAGGATGGAGTGCTTCCTTGTGTTACATAAAGGAGAGCTAAGAGTTTATTTAGTTACCATTGGACTGAGCACAGTGAGGTCATTGGTGACCTTGATAAAACCATTTTTGGTTGTGTTACGGAAGTGAAATCTTGAATGGGTTTAAAAGGTTTGGAGAAGAGAAATTGTAAGTCATACATGTGGGCAGCTCTTCTAGGGAGTTTTCTTTTGTAAAGGGAAGAGAAATAGGACAGTGGCCTGAGGGGAGGGTGGGGTCCAGGGAAGGCTCTTTAGGTTGGGGCAATCTCAGCGTGTTTGCAAGCTGATAGGAAAGATCCAGTGAACAAGGAAAGCTTGGCAAGGCAGGAGGTCGGAGGGAACTGCTGGGCACTGTCCCCAAACAGGCAAGAGGGGATAGGACCTAGAGCACAGTTCACCCACAGCAACAGCAGGCGGCTCATACGAACAGGGGCCGGTGGGAGATAAACAGGACAGTGGTGTCTGTGCGGGTTCTGCTTTGATTGCTTCTGTTTTCTCGAAGAATAACAGGGCGCTCACCCAGGAGTAAAAGAAGGAAGAACCCCGGTTTCTTTAAAAAATAAAGTGTAAAGGAAGAAAAGAGACAGAACTTATAGAATGAAAGAGGCGTGATACACATATCAGCTAATGTGTGGACCTTATTTGGATTCTGATTCCAACAAACAGTAAAAAAAAATAAGACATTTGTGAGACAATTGGAAATTTGGACACTGGATATTTGATAATATTAAAAATTACTAACTTTGGAGGCATGATAATGTTGAGGTTATGTTTTGTAAAAGGGCCATTGTCATTTAGACATAGATGCTGAAATAGCTATAGATGACATTAGACAATGACATGGATTTTCTTCAAAATAATCCAGTGGAGGGGTGGGGAGAAGGGGGGTGGTGGTGTAGATCATGTGTAATTGGGTTTGGGTCAATAATTGTTGAAGTGGGCTGATGTGCCTATGTGTAGAAGAGTCATCGTACTTTTTCTACTTCTGTAATAAAAACTGAAATAAAGGAAAAAAGACGGGGGAAGGAGATGTTGTAGGCTTAAGAGGAACGGGGAAGATATGAATGGCCGTCTGGGGGAACTGACGAGGGAGAGAGGCATACGATTGTCAGATGCCATTAAGGGCCCACCGGAGATTGAGAGCATGCATTTAAAGTGAGGCCAGACAGCGCGGAGGTTACGTATTTCCCCAGCTGTGTATTTGTCCAGCCGTGTATTTGTCGTGTGTAGGCACAGAGTAGGTAGAGAATTAGATTTAACCAGAGTTCTGGGTTTAGCCAACCAAATACTAGGAATTAAGGATACCATCCTCCCATCATATTGATAATGTCTTTGAGGACCAGGGTTACGTCTTCACTTCAGTGACTTCAGGCTGATTTAACTAGCTGGTCCCCAAGTCTCTCCATAAATTTTGACCCAATTTAATGCTCTACCCCAGTACTTAAAAATGGCTTATTTGGTTTCATGAGCAAGGAAAAGGTGTGTGTGTATGGAAATTTCTTCCCAGGTCCTACTCAGGGCTGGGAGCCAGTTGCTATGGCGTTCCTACTTCAGCTTCCTTAGAGATGTTTCATAAACTGAAACATCTCTAGCTAGGTCATGTTGACCAGTACCAATTTGTCTCTGCTTCATGGTATATTTTAAAACAAGGATGTATTGAATATGCAAACTAAGTATAGTCAGTATGGTTTTCACACTTGTTTTTCCCTTGGGAATAATAACAATTTTCTAAGATAATCACAAAGGGGACTTTTAAAAGAAATCTCTGTGTCGTTCGCTCATCTTTGTATCTTCACGGGGCCTTTCACCAAGTATTAGTTGAAATGTTGCTATATTACCGTGAACTACGTTTCAGTATATCATAAAGGACTGTGGAACTGGGGACACCAGTCTGGGTTTGAGTTTTGGCTCTGCCACTCACTAGCTGAGAAACCCTGGACAAGATATTAATAACACCACTGGGCTTCAGATTTCTAATGTGTGAAAGAAATCAGGATGATAATGTTTCCTGTACAGGGATGTTGTAAGGATTAAAGGGATGGTTAGTGTAGGAATGGGTGTCTGTTTTCACTTTCCTTCTTTGGTGTGTCCTTTTCTGACAAATATGGCTGTGAAAGGATTAGAATGCAGGTAGCAATGTGACCTTAGATCGCTGGACATCCCTGAGCTTCACTGACATTGCTCATCTGTCTCTGCATCACTTTGCACATTACATTGAATGATGGAATTCAGTGAGAGATTCCTGAGGTCCATTTCAGCTTGGATAATCTGCGATTCCTTTGACCTGTTGGAACAGATGTTCTTTTATTTCAGGTGCACAGCATTGGATTAATCATAATCCTTGGTTTATGACTCACTCTCATCACTGGTCCATGCATGTCCTGCATTTTTTCTTTCTCTTGCATTCCTGTTCCCTCCCTCCGTTTCCCTTTCCCTCCCTCCCTTCCTTCCCATCTATCCATCCATTTACTTATTTACAATAATAATAAATACCCACAAACCTGCCACCCACAACAAAGCTAGGACCTGGATAATCAGCAAATATCTAATCTTATGGTTTCCCCACCTTTCCCCAGTTTTCCTCCCTGCCTCCCCCACTGCCAGAAGTAAGTATCATCTTTTTGTTTTCATTTTTTTCAATTTGTAATTGTGGAAAAATATACAGAATGTAAAATTTACCATCTTAACCATTTTAAAGTATACAGTTCAGTGATATTAAGTACATTCACGTTGTGCAACCGTCACCACCATCCATCTGCAGAACTCTTTTCATCTTGCAAAATTGGAACTCTGTACCCATTAAACAACTCCACATTCTCCCTTCCCTCCAGCCCCTAGCAACCTCCATTCTACCTTCTATCTTTATGAATTTACTATTCTAGGTGCCTCATATAAGTAGAATCATGTAGTATTTGTCCTTTTGTGACTGGCTTATTTTACTTCATAATGTCCTCAAGGTTCATCCATTTGTAGTATGTGTCAGAATTTTCTTCCTTTTAAAGGCTGAATAATATTCCATTGTCTGTATATACTACATTTTGTTTATCTATTCATCGATCAATGGACATCAGTTTCTACCTTTTGGCTATTGTAGATAATGCTTCTATGAACGTGAATATACAGATCTCTCCTACCCAGCTTCCAGTTCTTTTGGACAAATACCCAGAAGTGTAATTGCTGGATTATCTGTGTAGGTAATTCTATTGTTAATTTTTTGAGGAACTGCCATGCTGTTTTCCGTAGAGGCTGTACCATTTTACATTCCCACCAACAGTGCACAAGGGCTCCAATTTCTCTACCTCCTCATCAGCACTTGTTATTTTCTGAATTTTTTGATAGTGGCCATCCTAATGGGTATGAGGTGGTACTCATTGTGGTTTCAATTTGCATTTCGCTAATGATTACTGACAGTGAGCATGTTTTCATATGCTTGTTGGCCATTTGTATATCTGCTTTTGAGAAATGTCTCTTTAAGTCCTTTGCTCATTTTTAAATCAGATATTTTGTTGAGTTGTAGAAATCATTATCTTGAATCCTGTTTTCCTCTATTCCCGCTTTGCTTATTATATCATTTTATTGCAGAGAGCTCTAATTCACTTATTTTGACTGCTGTGTAATATTTCATTGTTTGACTCTACCACAGTTTATTCATTTCTCTGTTGGTGAACTTTTGGGGGGTTTTTCCTATGTTTCTGCTATGGTTGACTAGTGCTGCTAGGAATATTTTTGTAGATGTGCAAGAGTGTCTCTTGGGTGTCTATCTAGGAGTAGATTTGCTAGTTTTGAATGTTCAACTTTAGGAGGTAATATAAAAGTCTTTCCAAAGTGGTTGCGCCTTTAGCAATATGTAAGAAGTCCAGTGGCTCTTCATCCTCTTTCAACACTTGATATCGTTAGATTTAGTAATTTTTGTCAACTGAATGAGGGTATATTGGTTTCTTATTATAGTCTTCATTTGCATTTCCCAGATCACCAATATGTTTATTAGCAATATATAATCCTGTATTTCTATTGCATTGTTTATCCTCTTATTAATTCATAGAAGTTCTTTATATATTCTTAATAGTAATCCTTTGTCAGATGTGTGTATGTCCGGTGTCCTCTTCTAGGTTTTGTTTTTTGTTTTGTTTTTTTTGAGACAGAGTCTTGCTCTGTTGCCCAGGCTAGAGTGCAAAGTAGTATTATCATAGCCCACTACAACTTTAAACTCCTGGGCTCACACAATCCTCCTGTCTCAGCCTTCTGAGTAGCTGGGACTACAGGCGCTTGCCACCACGCCTGGCTAATTTTTCTATTTTTAGTAGAGATAGCGTCTCGCCCTTGCTCAGGCTGGTCTCGAACTCCTGACCTCAAGCGGTCCTCCCTCCTCAACCTCCCAGAGTGCTAGGATTACAGGCCTGAACAACCTCACCAGGCTCTCTTCTAGGTTTTTAACTTGACGCTTCATATACCTCAAGACTTTTTTTTCCCCCAAGTCAGGTTTCTTGAGTCATAAATTACATAAAATGAATTTCACCTTTGTTAGATGTACAGTCCTATGTATTTTGCCAAACACATGTAGTTACGTAACCACCAGCATGAGCAAGATACAGAACATTTCCATCATTCCAAAAAATGTTCATGTACCCTTTTTTAGTTAATCCTTTTCCCTCAATCCCAGCCACTCATCTTTATTCTGTCCCTAGAGTTTGTATATTTTAGAAGTCATATAGCCGAGGCTAGAGTCACATCTTGACACGGCTCTTGTCCTGATGTGCTAGAGTCCTCGAAGAGAATCTGCTGGTCTTGATTCACTGGCGGGGGCAGTCAGTGCCCCCGTCAGTGCCCAGATCAGTAACATACCCTATCTCGAAAATTAAAAAAAATAGAATGTCATATAAATGAAATTGTCCAGTATATAGCCTTTTGAGACTGGCTTCTTTTCCTTAACATAATGCATTTGAGATGCCTCTAATTTGCTGCACGTATCAGTAGATCATTCTTTTTATTGCTGAATAGTATTCCACTGTATTATGTACAGCAGTTTATTCACCTATTGACAAACATTTGGCTTGTTTCCAATTTTTGGCAATTATAAATAAACCTGCTATGAACATTCACATGTAGGTTTTGGTGTGGATGTATATTTTCATTTCTCTTGGGTAAATACTAGGAGAGTCCTGGGTCATTTAGTTAACTGTATGTGCAACTTTCCAAGAAACTGACAAACTGCTTTCCAAAGTGGAGGTAACGTTTCTTATTCCCACCAGCAATGTATGCACCTTCCGGTTGCTCTGCATCCTCACTAGGACTTGGTATTTTCAAGTTTTTTTTGTTTGTTTATTTTTATTGTGGGTTAGCTGTTCTAACAGAGGTATAATGGTACTTCATTGGGGTTTTGATTTGCATTTCCCCAATGATTAATGATGTTGAGCATCTTTTTGTGTAGTAATTTGCCATCCATACATCATCTTTGAAGTAGTGTCTGTTTGAATCTTTGGCTTGTTTTTTATTAGATTGTTTTCCTGTTACTCAGTTGAGGGTATTTTATATATTCTGGGACAAGCCCTTTATCAGGTTTTCAAATATTTTCTCCCAATGTAGGGCTTATCTTTTCATTCTCTTAACAGTGTCTTTCAAACAGCTGTCTTGGACTCCCCCAGCCTGTACTAGTCCTTCGTTCCCGTCTAACTGTGTGGCAGGGATACCTGCAGATGCACACTTGAGCCTGGGTATCCCAACGTCACCAACATTGTGAAGATATTGGTTTTCCACATTGTTTACTGTCCAGTTTGAACTGGTCTAATTTTGATGCGAGTGCTTACATCTGTTTTGAGCTTTCCAGAGAGACCCGCCCAACTTCCTTGTGTTTAGAGAACCTCTTTCTTCTTTTGCTCATGCCTTTAGATTGCAAGTCCAATCGTATTGAAATAATAGTGTCCTGTTTTAGCTGAATGTTTTGACGCATTTGGAATGTGAGGTCCACTTAGTAAAACAAGTTATTAAGGAAGGTTAACGAATCTCCTTACTTGTCATTGAGCACTCATAATGCTGTTAGCATTGGGCAATGTATTCTAAGGAGAAATGGCTTGAAATATACATGGGAATGTGTATAGTTTTTAGAATCTACAATTCATGCTAGCCCATAATGAGAACGTATTTTTAAAATCTTTCATCTAGTTTGTATTACTTTGTGTGGTGGCAGATTTTTCTTCCTCATTTGTTTTTTGTTTTGTTTTGTTATAATAGACAGGGTCTTGCTCTGTCACCCAGGCATGCAGTGACATGATCATAGCTCACTGTAACCTCGAACTCCTGGGCTCAAGCAGTCCTCTCACCTCAGCCTCCCAAGTAGAAAGGACTACAGGCGCCACCATGCTCGGCTAATCTTTTTATTTTTTGTAAGGATAGGGTCTCACTATGTTGCCCAGGCTAATCTCAAACACCTGGCCTCAAGTGATCCTCCTTCCTTGGCCTCCCAAAATGCTGGGATTATAGGCATAAGCCACTGTGCCCAGCCTATCCCTAATTTGTTTTTGCATTGACTAACATTGAATTGATTCTGCCAAGAGAAAGAAATGAGGCATGAAAATTAGAAAAGAAGATAAAATTACTTACAGGTAATATAATTATTTATACAGAATATAAAGAGAATCAACTGAAAACCATTTTTAGTTAAACTTTTTGAGATAATTTTAGATTCATATGCAGTTGTAGCAAATAACACATACACTTTGACCAGTTTCCCCCAAAGGTAACATCTTGGAAAACTACAGTATTAATACAACATCACAATCAGGATATTGACATTATACCATCAAGATAGAAAACATTTTCATCACCAGAAGGATCTCTCATGTTGTCCTTTTATAGCTACACCATTTTCCTACCACTATCCCCTTCCTTAATCCCTGGCAACCACTAATCTATTTTCCATTTCTATAATTTTGTCATGTCTAGAATTTTATATGAATAGAATCACATGGTATGCAACCTTTTGGTTTGCTTTTTTCACTCAGCATAATTCTCTGAAGATTCATCTAAGTTATTGCATGTTCATCACTTCTTATTGCTGAGTGGTGTTCCATGATATGGATGTACCACAGTTGCTTAACCTAACCTTTTTTTTTTTTTTTAGAGACAGGGTCTTGCTATATTGCCCAGGCTGGTCTTGAATTCCCAGGCTCAATCAATCCACCAGCCTCAGCCATAGCTGGGACTGCAGGTGTGCGTGACTACACCTGGCCTCTTAAGGATTTCGTTTCTATATGTGTGAGAGAGGATATTGGTCTATAGTTTTCTTTTTCTTTTTTTTCATCATCTTCTTTTTTAAATTTTGGACTATCTTTGTCTGGTTTTGGTATCAGGGTAACACTACCTTCATGTAATGAATTGGGAAGTGTTCCTCCTCTTCTATAAAAGAGATTTTATGGAATTGGTGTTAATTCTTCTTTAATAGTTTGGTAGAATTCTCCAATGAAACCATCTGGGCCTGAAGATTTCCTATTTGGGGAATTTTAAAATTATGAATTTAATTTCTTTTAATAATTATAAAGTGATTCAAAGTATCTATTACATAATGGACTTGTAGTAGTTTGTGTTTTTTGAGAACTTGGGCCATTTTACCTAAGTTTTAAAATGTATGTGTTTAGAGTTGTTCATAGTATTTCCTTATTATGCTTTTGTTATTTGCAGGGTCTCTGGCAACAGCCCCTTTTCATTCCTGATATTGACAATTATATCATATCTCTTATTTTCTATTTCAGTTTTGCTGAAATTAGTCTCTTCTAAGATATTAGAGGTGATATTAGTCTCTTCAAAGAACCAGCTTGTTGTTTCATTGATTTTTCTCTGTCATGTTTGTTCTCTATTTTATTGATTTCTGCTCTTTATTATTTCTTTCCTTCCACTTGCTTTTAGTTTATCTTGCCCCTCATTTTCTAGTTTCTTGAGATGGAACTTTAGATTGTGAGGCTTTTTCTGTTTTCTAATATATGGATTTAGTGCCATAAATTTCCCTCTGAGCAGTGTTTTAGCTGTGTCCCTCAGATTTTGATATGTTGTATTTTCATTTTCATTCCGTTCAATATATATTTTTTATTTCCCTTGAAACTTTGAATCATGGATTATTTAGAAAAATAACATTCAGTATAGTGGGATTCAAAATTAATATGCATCAATCATTTAAAATAGCTTAATGAAAGATCAAATGCACTGTAATAAACATAACAAATGTGCATATTCTGTGAGAAAACTTTAAAATGCAATTGAAAGATTCCAAAGAGAATTTGAATTAAAATGTCTGTCATATTCTTAAATAGGGAGATTCAACATCATAAATGTGTCAATTCTAAGTTAATTTATAATTTTAGTATGACTCCAATGTACCATTGGATTTTCGTTAAAGAACTAGAAAATCTGATTCTGGAGTTCATGTGGAAAAATAAGCAAGAATAAACAGGAAAATTAAAAAGAACATAAAATTGATTATAAAACTACAGTAATTAAAATGATTTGGCACCAGCATATGAAGGGATAAACAGATGAGTGAAAGTCCAGAAATAGACCCAAACACAGAGGAGAATTTAGTACTGTATATGATAAAGATGACATTTCAAACTGGAGAGTAAAAGGTGAATTCTTAAATAAACGGTGCTGGGACCAGGTGCAGTGGCTCACGCCTGTAATCGTAGCACTCTGGGAGGCTGAGGTGGAAGGATTGCCTGAGCTCAGGAGTTTGAGACCAGCCTAAGCAAGAGCGAGACACTGTCTCTACAAAAAAAAGGAAAATTAACTGAGTGCCATGGAATGCACCTGTAGTCCCAGCTACTCAGGAGGCTGAGGCAGGAGGAGTGCTTGAGCCCAGGAGTCTCAGGTTGCAGTGAGCTATAATGATGCCACTGCAATCTACCCAGGGCCACAGAGCAAGACTCTGTCTATTAAAAAAAAAAGGGATTATCACCATCTTATATATAGTTAGATCCGTTCCTCACATGATTTCAAAATAAGTTCCAGATGGATAAAAGATTGAAACATAAATTAAACCATAGAAATGCTAAAAAAAAAAAAAAAACCATGGAAACATAAAAATAATCTTGAAAGAAGAAGGCCTAAGTATGACACAAAATACAATGATAAAAGAAGAGATCCATTCAACTACAAAAAAACATTTTCTGCATAGCAAAA
This sequence comes from Lepilemur ruficaudatus, assembly GCA_963574885.1. Taxonomy (NCBI): domain Eukaryota; kingdom Metazoa; phylum Chordata; class Mammalia; order Primates; family Lepilemuridae; genus Lepilemur; species Lepilemur ruficaudatus. Next base: position 4,340 of record CAUYRT010006403.1, on the reverse strand, counting down.
ACACCATAAATAAAGTCAGGATAAAAATAATGATATGGATGATTTACAGCTCCTCTTACAGATAATGAGGTACCTTCCCTAGTAAATAAAGAGTTCCTTCAAACTGATGAGAATAAACCAACTACCCAGTAGAGAAATGGGCAAAGAATAGGAATAATTTCAAAGAAAATGGAAATGTTCAACCTCACATATAGAAGAGAATCACAAAAGAGATACCAGTTTCTATGCATCAGATTGTCAGAGATCAAAAAGACTAATAACATAACATGTTGAAGAAGGAATGGGAAACAGGCTGTCTCATGCATTCTGGTGGGAGTATAAATTGTCGCTTCGTTCATGGAGAGCAATTTGGCCACATTGTCTTTGACCTAGAAATTCCGCATCCAAGAATTTATTCTAAAAATAAGTCTTGCAAATGCAATAAATCACATTTACCCAAAGAGATACATTGCAGCATTTCCATGTGAAATGATGACAAACGACCTAAATGTCTGCCAGTAGAGGATTAAGTAAATCAATTGTGATGCATTTATGCAGTGGAATATGTGCAACTGTAAAATAACAAGGCAGTTTTATATAAACTAATATGGAAAAATATCTAAGATATTTGTTAATGGCAAAAAGCAAGGTAGGAGAAAATATGCATAGTATGCCATGATTTTTTTTTTTTTTAAGATGTATCTCTGTATGGATAGCCTGTCTCTGGGAGGATACACAAGAAACTGCTAACAGGGACTAGCCAGAGCCGGGGGCTGAGTGGAACGTGGGGAGCTGGGAGACAGGGTTGGGAAGGAGATTTACTTACGAATATACTTTCACTGTGTACTCTTTTGTATCTTTGGAGGTTCATAGCATATGAAGGAATTAGCTATTCAAAAAGCAAGTAAAATAATTTTTTTAAATGTTTAAGGATCCTGAGAGAGAGGGACAGAGAGACCGAGACAGAATGATGTTTGTTCTCTGAGAACAGACTAAATATTCAGGGAGAGCAGCCACATGAACCGGGAATCAGGAGAATGTTGATTTTGTATTTCTTCAGAAATACGCACTTAACAGAATTCCAAGGTGAGGAAGAGTTAGCGATCACCCAGACTAACTTTTATTCTGTAGCAGCGGGAAGGACAATCTGAGGATAAACATTTGCTGAGAAGAGATCGGTAAAGAATCCTCAGGCAACCATTAAGCTAAGCAGGCAGAGAGAGAGAGAGAGAGAGAGAGAGAGAGAGAGAGAGAGGTGTTGGAGCTGGTTAGCAACCCCAGACACTCCTTCCTGTCCCTAGTCTGACATGCTTGGTCCTCCTTTTGGTGCTGGGAGCATCTACCCCACCTACTATACCCTCTTCTGGCCCAGACGTCATTCAGAGGAAGCCAGCAGGTGTCTGCTGCCGGGACGCTGCGTCCGACCACCTGGCATTGGGGGGCAGGGCCCGAGCGCCTGGAAAACTGGCCACAAGCTCCACCCTTCTGTGACCCAGAGCCACTCTTCTTGCAGCCTCAGGGTATCAGGTCTCTTCTTGGTCCCTGTTCTTCCCCAGAGTGTCAGATGTCCTTCCTGGAACCTTCCTATCCCTGAGTCAGATGGAAAGTCTATTTCCTGGATTCTAAGTTTCACTTCTCATTTAACCCTGAAGTCCTGTGATGATAAAAGCATCAGTGGCAATGGTAGTCTTGCTCATCTGTAAGAATTCCCTGTCTGTCTGTATATCTGTCTATCTGACTTCAAATCACAGCCCTTGTTTGATCGTCACAGCAATCCTGTGGTGCAGATCTGATCTCCACTTTTCAACTGGCAGGGAAATTTGCATACAAAGGTTTATTTTCCAAGTACTTTCCTACACATCATGTCACTGCAGCCCCCTGATGCCCTCATAGGGGTAAGGAAAGTTTTATTACCCCAGATATACAAGTGAGGATATTGAAGAGGCAACTACAGAGTAGAGGGCCTTTGGGATATGTGGGTTCGGATCCTGACTCAATGGATTCTTTTTTTTTTTGGGTTTTTTCCTGAGGAGAGAGTCTCCCTCTGTCACCCAGGCTGGAGTGCAGTGGCATCATTATAGCTCACTGCAGCCTCGAATTTCTGGGCTCAAGTGATCCTTCCACCTTAGCCTCCAGAGTAGCTTGTGACTATAGGCACATGCCACCACACCTGGCTAATTGTTTTTCATTTTTTTTTTTTTAGAGACAGGGTCTCACTATGTTGTCCAGGCTGGCCTCAAACTCCTGGCCTCAAGCAGTCCTCCCACTTTGACCATCCAAAGTGCTGGGATTACAGGTGTGAGCCACTGTGCCTGGCCTCAGTGGATTCTTTACATCTATTTCCTCAAGTATAAAATGGGGATAATATCTGTATCGTCTATTATATTGCATTGTTGTTAGGATTAAATGACTAAGGTTCAGAAGAATTTCAAAAATTAACATTCTAATTGTTTCCTGTTTCTTGGCTTGTTTTATCATCTAAAACTTTTTTATTTTGAAAATGTTTTACAAAAGAGGAGAGAATAATATAATGAAACTGATGTATCTATCATCCTCTTCAATTATTAATATAAGGCCAATCTGGTATCAGCTATACACCTAACCACTTTCCCCTTTCTTTTCTTAAACAGTTTTCAAAATAGTGAGATATTTCCCTGACATCCTCCAAAGGTTATTTAAGATTGTTCTAAAATGTTATTAGCAATTCGTAGATTTAAACATTTGTTGCCTGGGCACGGTGGCTCATACCTGTAATCCTAGCACTCTGGGAGACTGAGACAGGAAGATTGTTTGGGCTCAGGAGTTTGAGACCAGCCTGAGCAAGAGTGAGACCTCATCTCTACTAAAAATAGAAAGAAATTAATTGGACAACTAAAAATATATAGAAAAAATTAGCCAGGCATGGTGGCGCATGCCTGTAGTCCCAGCTACTCAGGAGGCTGAGGCAGAAGGATCGCTTGAGCCCAGAAGTTTGAAGTTGCTGTGAGCTAGGTTGACGCCACGACACTCTAGCCTGGGCAACAGAGTGAGACTTTGTCTCAAAAAAAAAAAACATAAAATAAAAAATAAAAAAAAATAGAAATTAATTGGCCAACTAAAAATATATAGAAAAAATTAGCTGGGCATGGTGGCGCATGCCTGTAGTCCCAGCTACTCAGGAGGCTGAGGCAGAAGGATTGCTTGAGCCCAGGAGTCTGAGGTTGCTGTGAGCTAGGCTGACACCACAGCCCTCTAGCCCGGGCAACAGAGCGAGACTCTTGTCTTGAAAAAAAAACAACACATTCGTTATACATTATACATTATATACTATATATTATGTTATACATTATATACTATATTATACATTTGTTATATGCCAGTCTATTATAATTATTATAGTTATTATCCTTACTGATGTTCAGCTTGACCAGGGAAACCCGTATTCTAGTTGGCTTCTGAGTCTTTTTGGTATGACTCTAGTAGTGTTTGACACTGTTTGCTTTTTTGGTATGACAAGATATAGGCTCATTTTGTACATTTGCTGCATCACGTTTGGAATCAGTCATTTCTGTAAGAAAGACTGACTCCTCTGAAGGGAATGATGTTTAGAGTTCATAATCTGATTGGTAGAGGTACTCATTGCTACTAGGATGGTCACTGTTTCTAAGCCTGACTGAAAAGAGCGAGGAAGTGTGTGTGTGGGTGTGTGTGTGTGTAAGACAAAACATATGGAGTTTGTACTGATACTCCCAGTTCACTGTCAGGACTACAGAATTTTTATCTAATCTCGTTAATCTTACATTTGCATCTCCTATTAAGCAGAAAATCTTGTTTATCAGTGACATCAATACTATTACTCATTTGATTTATCCCACAATGAATGTAAAAAGTCTCAATAATAATAATATAGTGCCATCGATAAAATGATTCTTGGAAACAGTTTAGGATTTCTTGGAGGGGGTAGGACAGTTCTTTTTATCTTTGGGGTATATCCATCTAAAAATATACAGTCAAATTGTTGTGTTTTAATTTCTGTCTGTATAGTATGACAACCAGCTGGACTAATAGTTTCCGGTGTTTCATTTTATTTTCATTTTTAGAGACTTTTAAAATTTTTTTTTTTTTTTTTTTTGAGACAGAGTCTCACTCTGTTGCCCGGGCTGTAGAGTGCCGTGGCATCAGCCTAGCTCACAGCAACCTCAAACTCGTGGGCTCAAGCGATCCTTCTGCCTCAGCCTCCTGAGTAGCTGGGACTACAGGCATGCGCCACCATGCCCGGCTAATTTTTTTTTTTTACATATATTTTTAGTTGTCCAATTAATTTCTTTCTATTTATAGTAGAGACGGGGTCTCGCTCTTGCTCAGGCTGGTCTCGAACTCCT
>CAUYRT010006400.1:0-66555 GCA_963574885.1 Lepilemur ruficaudatus | reverse complement strand
TCCGAGATGCAAGGGAGGGGAAAGTTAGCCGCTCCACCTACTCTTGTCGCTGGTCTCCAAGCTTCTCGTGGGCTTTCTCCTTCCAGTTCTCCTCCGCAACCTCCTCCTGTGGAGTCTCTCATGGTCTCAGGTATCCCTCCTTCTGACCCTCGTCCGATGTCTGCTTGTCTACTTGCTTATTTCTGCCGCTTTCTTCTAAAATCTGTCTTTTTTGCGGAGACACTCTGGCTGGCGGCTTTACTCATCCGCCATCTTTAATTCTCCCCTATTGTTCAAGTCTTAACGGATCTGTCAAACAATCACTTTGACTTATACTCTCTTCTAAATTCTGGCATCAAAAGTTTTGAGGTGACATCCCTCTATGTTTCTGCCTCTGCCCTCGGGCCCTCCTTACAGCTGAGCCTGCTGGTCCCCTCATCTAAATGTATAGTCCCCGTCTCTCCTAAAGATCCCAGGCCGGTCTGAACTGAAAGCAGGAAATGTGTAAGAAGCTTTGGCTCCTCTTCACCCCCGGGGGGTTGGGAGTTAGGGGTAGGGAGCAATGATTGCTCTTATCACTCTCAGGTCACCTTCCTATATGGCTCAGGGACCCAGAGCTGACCCAGAGCCCTTGGAATGTTGCCAGAGTCACAGGCCATTTCCTCTGGAGACCCCAAGGTCCCTGCCATAGTTAACCACCCCCCACACTACCACCACCACAATGAACCACTGAGCTTCAGCTTAGAGCCCCCTTGAAATACGTTTCCAGGGATTTTCCCAGTTCCCCAGACCCTGAGACGACAGAGGCCTGGCCTTGCCTAAGGCCCTGGCCTTGGACTGGTCCAAGCGCTTGCTGCATATGAGGGTGAACGCTGCCTGGATATATCAGCAAGCCTTGCCCGGTGTTCCCGGGGCATCCCTGAGGCTTGCATCATGACTGGACGTCACATCACTATGCATCAAGCTGTTGTTTTATCTTCTTCCCCATCTCTGAACCTCCACCTCCCAGAGATCTGTGGCCCCACACTCCCCTACCCCACCCGGCCCTGTCGTATTTCACCGTGGATAAACAGGCATGTGCCCCTGTGGTGGTGGGTGATGGGGGCAGGCGTGACCTCTTAGAACTCACTGGGGTGGGGTGGGTTCGGGTACCTCTGGCGAGAACGTGGGCTGGTGCAGGAAGGGGAAAGGCTTTGACAGGAGAGGATGGATGCAGGCTTGGGGAGCTGGGTAGGCCATGTGGGAGCAGGTCTGAGTTGGCAGCAATATTTCCTGTTTTCCTGGCTTTAAAGATGATAAGCTTGAAACAGGGCCCAGCACAGTGGGCTCGAGTGCTTTATTTTTATTTTTTATTCCCAATCAACAATTGTACAGCTTTTATTAGCAATCAGCGCTCTGGCAGGAGGGCTGACGGAAAGAGACCCAGTGGTGAGTCGGAGTGGTCAGCTCTCTGGCAGAGAGGCGGCTGACGTGAGGAGGAGCAGGAGGAGGAGGGGGAGCAGGGGAAGTGGGAAGAGGGGAGCAGGAGAAGAGGGAGGAGGGGGATCAGGTGGAAGAGGAACAGGGAGAGGAGGAGCAGGGGAAGGAGTAGGAGGTGGAGGGGGAGGAGGAGAAGCCCAAGGACTAGGAGGAACATCATTCCAAGAAGCTACAGGAATCAGAGGCCTGTAGTGTCTCCAGGTCAGGAAGCTCTGCTGGAGCCTGGGTGAGCGGGGTGGGGCTGCAGTGGCTCCGCATTCAGGGCCCACCCAGCTTCCACTTTCTGTCAATCCCCCAGAGTCACAGGCAGTCATGATCCCAATGGGGATTCAGTTTCTCCTGAGGTCTGCAGCAGGGTCATGTTTCTAGAATGATTTCTTATTCCTGTACCCTGGGAAGGATGAAGGAGATGGACACATTTTGATCAGAGACAACAAAATCTTTTTAATGTATTTGAACTGGAAAAGCTTAAGGGTGAAGCGGACACGCCCTCTTCATTGGGGCCTAGATTATGGTTTCAGTCCTCAGCGAGTCCGTTAACTATTTCTGTGCAGCCATAAACAGATCCTAACTTTGGTTCCAGCCCAAGAACTGGCCACGTGGGGGTCCAACAGAAATTCAAGTCCCTACTTTGCTGTAGAGCTGTTGAAAGAATGAGCCTGGGCTCAGACCTGCCTGGTTTTCAACCCTGGCTCTGCCCCTCACCAGCCGAGTGACCTTGCACAGATGACTTCACTTCTTTGGCCCTCAGTCTCTTTATTAGGTAAATGGGGGATTAAATAAGATCCAGGATCTAAGCTGGAAGAAAGGCCCTGGGTACCGATGCTTCAAAGACCAGCAGGGGTTCAGATCCCTGTTCAGGCACATGGTGATGGTGTGACCTTGGAAAGTCACATAATCTCCAGGCCTCAGTTTCCCCATCTGTAGAGTGGGGCTGATGATAATGGCACCTCCCTTCCAGGTGCCTTGCGAGGGCTGAACGTGTGTGATGCACCTTGAGTAGCGGCTGGCTCACAGTAAGCCCTATCTGAGGTTAGCTAGGTTAGTAATCGCCGAACGTCATGCTTGGCATAGCGCAATATACGGTAGGTAGGACAGCAGCCATGACATCGTTAACTAAGATACTATTGTCACCTAGGCTGGGCAGGAAGGGAGTGGCCAGCTGTCCTCACTGTAATGTCTAGTGGCAAAAAACCTTCGTGGCCCTGTGCCCGGCAGCCTTCCATCCCTGACTGTTAGAAATGAGATCTTGTTAGAAATGCAAATTCTCAGGCTGCACCTCAGACCTACTGAATTAGAATCTGCATTTTAGCAAGTCTCCCAGGCGACTGTGTGGACATAGATTTTGAGCAGCTGCGAGCTGGAGCACCTTCAGAGGAAGGATGAGACACGTTGGTTTCCAGCACTCTCTATGAGACGGTGCACTCCTCCGAACCCCCGTGGCACCCACCAGGCAGCAGCCACCCCGCTCCATTGTCACTGCCCATTTACGTGTCTGTCTCCCCTACTAGCCTGTGGGCAACGTGAGGGCAAAATCTGTCTTCGTCACCGTAGAGAGATGGCAAAGTGTAGTAGCGAATGCACCGGCTTTGGGGCCGGACCGCCAGGCCTCCATCCTGGCTCTGTCACTTCCCAGCAGTGTCACTTTGCTCTGCCTCAGTTTCTTCATGCATAAAAAGCAAAAATTAACAGTATCTGTCTCACAGGGTCATTGTGAAAAGATTAAGTGAGTGGCAGGCACACGATGAGCATTCAGGACGAGTCCGCGCCTCATACTGTGGTTGGTTGCTTTTATTGTTTTTGTTGGAGTCATTGTATCCTTAGCAAAAAGTACAGTGCCAGGCACCCAGTGGACACTCCAGGCACATTTATTACATAAACAAATGACCTCAGCTGGGTGCACATTGATGTTTTTCATACCCTTGACATTGGCAAAGCTCTTTCAATATCAAACATTGAACTCTGTTTCTGTCGTGTGACCTGAATTCCCCAGGGAAGGTGAATGATTGGGAGCAGACTCAATGTCCTCTGAAAAACAACCTGCTGCATGGGGAAGGCCATGTTGGCCTCTGTCTTCAGGGCCAGCTCAAGGGAAGAACAGGGCTTTAAAAAAATGGTGACTATGGTTTAGGGAGGCAGACCTTTCGGGTCAAGTAAGGGAAATCCAGGAAAAACAAACGCTGCTCATTTATGTCTCAGGAGAAAGCATGTTTGACATCACTAATCGTCAGGGAAATGCACCACAATGACGTATCACCTACCCCCTGTCAGAGTGGCCATTATTAAAAAGTCAAGAAACCAGAGATGCTGGCATGGATGCAGAGAGAAAGGAACGCTCATATGCTGCTGGCGGGACTGCAAATTAGTACAACCTCTATGGAAAACAGTATGGCACTTCCTCAAAGAAAGAAGTGTAAACCCACCATTCGACCCCGCAGTCCTCTTGCTCTTAAACAAGATATTGTGCTTTCAAAATTTTGTTCTTTTTCACCCAGAATCAACAGCTGGATGAGAAAAACGAGAAGATCTCCATATGGAGTCCCTCGCTTCTCCTTCCTCTTCTCCTTCTTAGAGTGGTTGGAGCATGGATTTCCGAATCTGCCTCCCCAGGCAGCCCAGCCTCTGGGTACGTAGCGCCCAGTGTGTTAGAAATGGCGGAGTACGAGGACGTTGGTGGCCCACCACTTCCCGGCAGAAATGTCGGCTGTGGAGGGTTACTGAGAGTGTCTTGCGGTGGCCAAGGCCTATGCACCAGTGTCTGCACTCGCGGATCGTCCTGGCAAGCTCAGACCCTCTGCTACTCCTGACCTGAGTCACTAGTTTTCCCAAGAACTTTAAACTGAGGCTTCCTTGCTGTGTCCCCTACCTGGCCGTGAGAGCTTTGGGGATGATTATCCTATCTCATTAACTCCTATGCTCCCAGAGTCCTGGACCAGGCCTGACACACAGTTGGCGTCAGTGAACGTCGATGTCAGTGGAATTTAGGAAGGCTCTGCGCCCTGAGAAGAGAGAATGCTTCCTGGAAATCACTGCGGGCTAAACTGAGGGGCAGGGACTGGAAGACTGGGATTCCAGGGTAATAATAACAGTAGTTACCATTTCCTGGGAGCCTCCACGTGCCGGCGTCTGAGCTAGGCCCATAACAAACATCACCTTTTGTCCCCACTTTACAGATAAGGAAACGAAGGCTTAGAGAAGTGACTTGCTGAAAGTCAAACAATTTGGTATGTGATGGAGTCAAATGAACACGTGTTTTCTTCCATTTCCTTCATCCACTCCACTGATGATAGCGCTTGGCCTGCAGGCCAGGAATTAAAGCGGAAGTCAGGGGAAAGCCAGTGTGAGAGGGTGGAATCCCTGCGTCTGAACCCCTGGGGGTCAGTCGTGGGTGGAAGGCGCTGTCTTGTTGCAGATCCAGTGATTGGAGGAGCCGTCGGCGGCTGGATGTGAGCTCACTGTGAGAACTCCCCAACGATGAAAGCAGGTCCCCAAGGAATCAAGGGCTATTACTACAGAACCTTAAATAAAAAATGTGTTCCAGGACAGTCTCGATCTATCATATCCCTGAAAACAAAAGTACAAAGAGGAGGATGGGAAATTTCTGACGTTAAATAATTTGGGAAGCTGCAGCCAGTATTTCCTCTTGAAGATTCACGATGCTTATTAGCCTGTTAAATATTCAGAGAAGTCCTGGGGAAGGAATGCTCGTCTGGCTTTTTATCTGAGGAGTGAACAGTTTTTTCAAGTGACATTTTTTAACATCCCAAGGAAGTAGTAGTCCCCTGAACACATGGGGAACTTCTACGGAAGTTTGGCCTGGAAGGCATCCTCTGTGTTCCTTCTCACCCAGTGGTTGAGTGAGGATCTTGTGGAGCTCGGGACAGAAAAGTCTCACTTAGCCCGTTTGTAGTGGTTTCCTAAATTGGGCCGAGGCGATAAGCTCACAGGAGGAGGGGATGCTGGAGGAAACGCCGCACGTCTTGAGGCGTGTGGGCACCGCTTCAACTCCCAGCAGGGCCATGCTGATAGAGATGTTTTCCTTGGGTGCCTGAATTTTCCATCCTGCAATTATGTCTCAAGCCACAGATAAAATTCACATCCATGTTTCACTCAAGATAAACCTGACATCATAATCATACAAAAGATTAATTCATTGAGGGAAAAACAGAGGAAAAAATGGCCCTGTAGAAGGGGACTTCTATACCACGCTCTGTCCTCAACACTGACATGTGAATATATAAGCAGTGCCCGTTAGCAGATACTCGTTCATGCATGTCTGCTGATACACCCACAGTGTGACGGATAGAGGTCCAGTTTTAAGGCCCCTAACATCTGAGTCCAACTTACCCTTTAGGACTCACTGCAGACATTTCTCTGTGAAGTCTTCCTTGACTGCCTAGACATCACTAATTTTTCTATTCTATGATCATCTTAGAGGGTATATCAGTCAGCTATAACCATAGTCATGCTGCATAACAACCATCCCTAAAGAAAAACTCAATGGCAAATAACAATAAGCATTTATTTTTTGCTCTCCTGTCTACAGGCCATCTGAGGGGTGGTTGATCTAGGCTGAGTTTGGCTCTAGGTCATGGGCTTGGTTCACATCTGTCTCACATGTTGCTCACTCTTCTGGTGCCAGGAGGTCACTGTGGGTCTGTTCTTTAGGACAGGATGCCTCTTAAAACCTGGGCTCAGACTTATACGCTGTTACTGCCACCCATGTTCTGTTGGCCAAGGCAAGTTTCATGATCAAGCCCAAGATCTGTGCAGCGGAGATATGCACTTCTCCCATGGACGTTGAGGAGGAAGGGGCCAATATTTGATGAACAATGCATGATATACTGCAGAGGGTTTATAGTCATGTTCCTGGTTTAGGCACTTGGTTCAGTATCTCCATACTCTTAGGAGTTGTGTCTCCATGTCCGTGGGATGTGGTAACATTGGAGGTGAGCCTTGAAGAATGAGTTTCCTCAGACACCTCTGTGGTGCTTTATGTTCACCACAGCAGTACTTAGAGAAAGAATTTAATAAAAAGCGAAGTGCGTGGGCGGCCTGGTAGGTATAGTCATGCATCCCGACTCCACTGGTGCAAGGAAGGGGTCCCTAGCACACCCTTTATCACCTCTCAGTGTTGGAGGTTGTAGGAATCATGAATAATCGCACTCCTCTTCCCTCAAAGTTCTGAACCAATTTACAATTATCGTCAGGAGTTTGATAGGGATGAAAATACTGACTTTATAACTGGTAAAGCTGAATTTGAGACCAGCTTGGACTAAAGCTAAGGTGATTTTCTTGATATCTTCCTCTTCCTCTGCACCCTGGATCCCACCTGAGGATATTTCTGAGTCTTCATGGTGGACTTTTGGCCAGATGCATGGAAATAGTGGCCAGGAGAGGGGCCACATCTGGGAGGAATGTTTACACGTTAGAGAAACAGGGACCAATGATGTCAGCCTCTTGCCACCTCTGCAATCATTCCAGTCTCCCCTCCGCTGACATGAAGGAAGAAGTTAAGGGTACAAGGAGAGATGGAGCTATCTCCTTCCTCCCCACCTCATCTGAGAGGGAAGCACTGTTGCATGGGCCAGTGGGAGTGGGCAGGAAGGAAGAATGGCTCAGCGACCGGTGAAAGGGGACTGATATTATGTGTTAGGGCCCTCAGTCAGGGCATGGGACTCTTTATGTCCTTGCTGCAGATGGGCCATCAGGCCGTCTCTAGCATGCCCTGGAGCTCTTTCCTGTCACCAAGTCCAGTTGGGGAACATCCTAACTCCACTCCCCTTCATCCCAAATCCAGCCCCAGTCTTCCCTCACCTCCGGCGGAACCCGGGCATGGAGTCCCTGCAGGGTGGGAGGCTCTGACTCACTGTGTGGGATCAGGTTCTCTCACAATCTTCCCTTTCCTCACGGAGGCCACTTTGTTCGGCAGCCAGTTGGAAGCTAGAAGTAAATAAAGCCTGGTGGCTGGTCCATGAGGATAGAGGGTGTGGCTAGGTGGAGAGTAACTTTTTGGAGCTTATAAAAAGCTGCAAAATGGCTTTCACTCATTCCCCAAGGGGAAGACACTGTGCGAGGTGGAGCTGGAGGGGACACTGAGGAAGGGAGCTTGTATTTGCTGAGGCCTATGGCGTCATTATTTATAATGCCACATCTGAACCTCCAGCAACACCATCTCTAGGCACTAGGGCTTAGGGCTTAAGAGCACAGACTCCAGAGCCAACTTTCAGGCTTCTTCACACACCAGTTGTGTGACCTTGGGCAGCCAGAGTTCATCTGTTGAATGGTGGCAAGGGGGTATTGAGAGCACCAACCACACAGTGGTGATAGATGTGGTGGGCAGCTGCTGCGATGGTTCCTGGTGACCGCTGTCTGCAGGTACCTTTGCCCTTGCTTCCAATGAAGAGGATATGGCAAAATTAACAGGATGCATGTTGCGAGCTGCCCAAAGGAGATCCCACACTGGAAGGAACCGTGGGGCCTCCGTCCAGACCCTCAGCCTACCGCCCATGAGCACCAAATCCTGCCAAAACCACACACGCGGGCTTGGAAGCAGATCTTCCCCCAGTAGAGCCTTGAAATGGCTGCAGCCCCACCTGACATCTTAGTTGTGGCGTGTGAGACTCTGAAACCGAGGACCCAGCTAAGCGATGCCCATATTCCTGACTCAGGGAAACTGTGAGATAATAAATGCTTGTGGTTTTAAGCCACTATGTTTTAGGGTAATTTGTTAGACCGCAATAGATAACTAACACAACACATGTACAATTCTTAGAGCTCTGCCTAGTAGATAGTAAACCCTCAATAGATATTGACTCTCTTTGTTACCTCTATTACACAGATTAGAAAAATGAGGCTCTGAGCAACTCACCCAGAGTTGCACAATAAATATGTAGCAGAGTAGGGTCTCTGCCCTTGTCCTGTCTGGTTCCAGAGTTAGCCCTCTCAAAGCGGCAGTGTTTGGAAGACCCAGCTCCTGGAGGCGCCGAGCAGGAGCTGTTGAGGAACAGGGGCAGGTTTCCATCGGAAGTCTTGGAGAGGAAAATGACCCCCTACGGCTGCAGAGGGCCAGGCCCTAGGCTGGGGAAATCCATGACCAGCCCTTTGGGGACCTCTACATGGAGGAGGACTAACTCCTGCACCAAGACTTAGCTAGGGGCTGGACCTTTGCAGCAGTGGCAGAACCAACCCATGTCTGAGTCTGTTCCAAGGGTTTGTAAGTTGCTATGCATAGAAATGGAGCCCTGGTCTCTTGCCTTCTGCTATGGTCTGAATGTGCCCCCCAAAAAGCATGTGTTGGAAATTTATCCTCAATGCAACAGTGTTGGGATGTGGAGTCTAATGATGGGTGTTTAGGTCATGAGGTCTCCACCCTTATGAATGGATTAAAGTTGATTATAAAAGGGCTGGAGGCTGTGAGTTTGATCTCTTGCTCTCTTGCACTTCCACCTTCTGCGGTGAGATAACACAGCAAGAAAGTTGCCACCAGATGCTGGCACCTTGATATCGGACTTCCCAGCCTCTAGAACTGTGATACATAAATTTCTTTATAAGTTACCCAGTCCCCGGTATTCTGTTATAGCAGCACAAAACAGACGAAGGCACTTTCTCTCATTCCCTTCAGGAGCTCATGAGCCAGGAGTCTAACATAAGTCCCACTCAGAGAAGCCCCATCTGTGCAAAGACCACTTTGGTTGCTACTTTGTCATGGGTACTGACAGTGATGATGAATCCTCTCAGCTGATTAGAGCATGGTCATCACCACTAGGAACACCGTGTCCTCTGAGCACAGTAGCTGCTGGGAGCATCAACAAGATCCCTCGGAATACAGACACAGGGACATGGGCAACAGACACAGGGAGCCTGCAGAGAGGCAGGTGGCACAGCCCTGAGATGTGATGTGAGGGGTGTGAAGCAGGACAGGGACAGATTCAAGCTTCACCATATAGACACAAAGAACCAGCCAGATACACGGGGGACCACAGACACTTGCATTAATACAATATACTCCCAGACACACAGGCACACCCACAGATGCACGTACAGAAAGACACATTCTCGGATATTCAGTGAGAGAGATGCAAATGCTCAAATAAATGCCCAGATGTTAGGGAGGAACATTTATACCCCACAACTCATGTTTCCAAGGAGGGGAGGACTTTTCCATTCCAATGTCCAGGAGTGAAAAGTATGTAAGGGACTCTTCCTGCTTTGGTCCATCCCTTCCTCCATTTCTCCCCAGAGGAGAGGTGACTTACCTGATGGGTGAGTTTGGGAGAGGAGATAACCATGCTCAGCTCAGCCTCTCTTGGCTACCTGCAGAGGAGAAACGCTGTTCTCATCAGTCCTCTGGTACTGGGTCACCCCCGACGGTTGGCTTTGCCCCTCTGGGAGTTGCCTGGTGTGACAGGTGCTGATGGCTATGTCTAACTCATTGGTGAAGGATGTGCAGTCCTATTTGGCTACAGATCTAAAGCTACACTCTTTACTTGACTTTACTCAGTAATAGAGTCGACACTCTGATCTTCATCTCTGTCTGCTGGGTCTTATTTTACAACTTGGCTTCAAACTTAGAACTCACCATTCCAACACCAAATGTTCCCACTGATAGGAAAAAACAGAAACATGGACAGATGTTCAAAGACACAAGCACAGGGACATAGAAGAGATGGTACATTTGCTCTCCTGAGTGGAGGGGAGATGGTTAGCAGAGCAGTTCTTGACTCTGGCTGGGTGTTAGAATCACCTGGGAAGAGTTACAAATAGATACTGATGCCTGGGCCACCCTCCAGACAAACTGACTCAGAACCTACTGGGTTAGGGCCTGGGTAGCAGCAAATTTTAAAGCTTCCCAGGTGACTCTGACAGGCAGCCCCAGGCCCCAGCACTTACAGGCTCACGTATACTTTTTTCTCCATGGGGAGCGTAGTCCCCATAGCCTAACCTGTCTGCCAGAGACAGCCCTCTGACATCACTTGCACATTCCGGGGATTCTGGCAGTAGCTGATGGCTGTGTGCTAAGCAGGCAATTGCAGTTGCCTGTGGCTGCTGCTGTCCCAACTCTTCTAGCTCTTCTGATGGACCGTGAGGGCTTTGTCACCACTCTTCAAACAGAGTTCTCCTCGCCCCTGCCTCAAGGTCCCCAACACACACCGATGTCAGGCCAAAGTGGACCTGTGATATTTTGCCTCTTGCTCTCAGTCTGATTTCCTGCAGCACCTCTGCTCAGCAGGCCCCTGGCAGTGCAGGTGCACGGGGTGCTGAGGAGAGAACCGGCCCCAGCGACAGTGGCTCATCAAATGCTGCTCTTCCCATAGCCAGAGCCACTTTCCTTGTGATGGACGGAGGCCAAACTTCTCTGTCAGCAACAGAGAGGGCAAGACCAGGCTGATGGCTGCAAAATGGGGAGGTTCGCTGGCAGGGGACCGACCTGGAGCTGCCCAGATCCTTCTCTGCCTTTCCCCATGCACTGGAGGAAGCCTTTGACATTCCAACCAGGAATCTGGTCTTCTTCATCCGCCCCTTGCCCTAGGCCCAGGATTCTCACACTTGTGTGTATACAGCCCATCTGGAAGGCTTGTTAAAGCACAGATTGCTGGGCCTTAAGTTCAGAGTTTCTGATTCAGTAGGTCTGGAGTGGGCCTGAGAATTTGCATTTCTGACAAGTTCCCAGATATTGCTGCTGATGCTGCTGGTCCAGGGACCACACTTTGAGAACCATTGCTATAGCCTGCTTGGGGTGTGTGTGTCTGCATGTGTGTGTGTGTTTCTTCTGTCACCTGAGGATCAAGCAGGAAGGCACTTAGGCAACTTCAGCAACAATGATCACGATCAAGCTCCCTTTTACTGACTCCTTACTGTGAGCCTGGTAACCTGCAAAGTGCTTTGCACCATATTCTCCCAACTGCTCTATTAGGAAGGTACTATTATGTCCCCTATTTTACAGATGGAGAAACTGAGGTTAGGTAACCGACCCAAGGTAACATAACAGAGAGTTAATAGGTAGTTAAGCTGGGACTGGAACCCAAGCCAGTCATGGTCTTAACATATTCATTCATCTATTCATTCACACATAATGGATGCACTTAACAAAATATATTAAACGTCTTCTATATTACTGACACTGTTCTAAGTCCTGATGATGCAGCAATGAACAAGGCAGATGAGGCGGCTACTCTCAGGTAGCTTAAATTCAAGAGGGGGAGAGAGACAATAACTAGCATATTTAAAAAGCGTACATGCATTTCAATCAACTGTTCCTTTGTGATCCACGTTGGGGGAGGACTTGACTCAGAGTGCAGTCGGGGTTTTGGAGGAGCCTCTGGTCGGGGAGCAGTCCCTGTGGTCCTCAGCTCCTCCTTGATCCCCCCAGGTGAGGTTGTCTGGCAGGAGCCCCCAGTTCTTGGAAGCAGGGCAGAGCCTGAGGCAAGCCCAGCCTTGGGCTCAGCAGTTACCAGCCTCCACCCCAACACAACTGCCCCCCTCAGAGAGCCCCTCAGTCTGGAGGGAACTTTATCCTTTGGTGAGCTGCAGCCCCAGTCATGGCAGTAGGGCTCAGTCTGGATGAAGATCATCTGCTACTCCCTGTGCAGAGAGAAATGGCCTATTGAGCTGCTTCACTGAACTCACTCGCAGGGTGAGCAGGTGAAGGGCCTGCTATGTTGCTTATTTTAGAAAGCAGCCTCAGCCCAATCCTTAGACAGCTCGTACTGCATACCCACGCAGATGGCATGCTAAACCGTCTCCTATGGGCTGCACACACCGTCATCACAGCCACCTTCCACTCTCCCCATTGCTTATCGATATGTGTCCTCGAGCTTACCTGGCACTGTCAGTTGAACTCAGTGTCAGAAGTCTGCTGCTCGGGGGCTCCAGGGAAGCACTGAATGGATCTTGAACATTTCAATTTTTGCAGTCCCCAGCGGAGTGCCTGACACTTAGATTTCAGTGAATGTCGGATGGATGGTTGGATGGATGGATGGGAGAGGGAATGAATGAGATACTCCTGCCTCTTTGCCAGGCCCTGCTGTCCCCAGGCCTATGCAGCTGCAGACACTCTCAGGCTCCAACATGCAGACTCAGCCTCGGGACTCAGCCGGGCTCCCTGTGAGGGCCCAGTCACAGCAGCAGCGGGATCTGGGGCTGGCTCTGCTGCTCTCAGTGCAGTGTCCGGAGGAGGAGGAGGGGCTGGTCCTGAGTCCCCACGACCTCTGGGCACTGCTCTCCATCATCTGCTGTTCCTCCTTTTCCCAGCTAAACCCTCTCAGTATGACTGCATGCCTGCCTCAGTTTCCCAATTGCTCATCAGTCCCCTGTGTGGACTAGAGTTTGCCTTGAATCCCCACCTGCTTTTCTAGGACCCACCCAGCCTGCCTGGATCTTTCCAGCCCCCTATCTCAGGGGCCAAATCCTGCCCCTGTAATTCCAGCAGCTGGCTGGTGAAAACATCTGGAATCACTGGAATCTGCCACACTTCCCTCTATATGTACATTGCATCCTTATATTTTAACATCTCCAGGCCAAGGCTGCTTTACTCTCCTTTAGACCCCAGCATTGGGACTGATGGTCACCCTTTACCTGCCAAGTTAGGTACCCGAGACACAGCCCCAGTGGGCTCAACTTCTCCCCCATTCTCGGTGGTCCACTGAAGCATTGGCCTCCCTGGGTATGGAGTCTACACAGGTCAAGCGATCCCTGTTTCTCATCTTTAGGGGTCTCCCTTTGGGCCTAGCGGGGTGTGATGAGTGTCTCTTTTCCTCTTTCTGCTCACTCTAGGCCAAGCCCTTTGCCCACTATGCTGACCTTCCACCAGTCTGACACTGTAGCCATCTCCTCCCTCTCTTCCTCCCCTCCTCCACTGCAGCTTCCCACCAGACCCCTGCGGCCTCCTGGTGCAATAAGCCGTCTCAGACAAAAACCCAATCTCCCCTACCTCTAAGGTATTCTTACTAATCTGCTCACAGGTGCTTTCGGCAATCCCAATGAGAAAACTTGCTTTACATATGTAAGCAGAAGCTAATGTGTTAGTTAACTGCCCCACTTCTTGTGTCAGGCAGCTAGGGTTCAAATCCTGGCTCTGCCATTTCTAGTTGTATATCCCAAGGCACAGCAATGAACCTGTCTGGGGACTGACGTCCCCATTTGTAAAATGGGGATAGTAATGACAACTGCCTTAAGGCTTTTGTGAGAATAAAATGAGTTGAAATACGTACAATGCTACCAAGACGATCTAGTGCATAATAAACACCTTATAAATGCTAAGCATTGTAGTATGCATACTCTAATTGTGATTGTGACCAAAGAGCTGTTTATTCCTCATCTATTCAAGATGTAGTTATGAAGAACCTACTATGTGGCAGGCTCTATAAAGCAGTCAGAGATGAATGAGATGTGCCCTGGAGCCCACCTGCAGGGTTTTGCACAGGGTGCTACATGGGGTGTGTTGTGAGGTGTCAGTTATACCTTGTCGTTGAGGCAATCTTGAAGGTAGAGAGTCCCCTGGGTGTTGCGACAGGAGATCAGTCTGGATGGGGAAGCTCCTCTCAACTGTGGATTAGGAAGCACCATCCCCCAGGGCCCTGGGACTCATGACCCAACATGTCCTGGTGCCCCAAGCAACAGGACACCTTGACTGGCAAGGGCCTGCGGGGATAACCTCACTGAGATGTTGGTGCCGAAAGTGGGACTGTGTAGGCTGGAGCCTTCTGGGCCAGTGGACATCAGTGTGTGGGTCTTTGTCGTCCCAGGACGGGACTCCCTTGCTCTCTAAGGTTTTCTTCCAAGGGACACAGACACGTCCTCTCTATGCTCCTGCAACCCCCACCCGCACCCTCCTAGTCAAAATACTGAAATGGGCTTTCTTTTATTTGTTTTTCATCTTTTTTGTTGAAGCTTCAGGCATTAGAGTTCTTTGTTCCTCTAAGAATTTAGTGGGAAAACTGTGATGACTGCTTCCCTCTCTATTTTGTTCGTCGTTTAAGTCAGATTGCTTCTCGGCGTTTACCTTTTCCCCGGCCATTTTTTTCTGCCTTCTTGAGTGAGCCCACTTCTGTCACCCCCTGCCACCTCCACCCCTCAATTCCCTTAATGGGCTGGTTCATCTTCTGGGGGCTCCCGAGAGAGGTTTGGAGAGTTCTCTCTATCGTGGGGTTGACGCCAGTCACCCAGCAAAACAATCTTAACTGCCAGTTGTGAGTTGCTACCTCCACTTATGCAGAAGGTAGAGGACATCAGACCACCCGAATAAACTCAGCAGAGAGGAAACAAACGTCTCAAAAGAGAGCTGCAAACGCTCAAGAACTTCATTATCCCGAGATGTGCCCCCTACCAGACAGCTGGTGGAAAACAGTAAAAGCCTGCAATGGCTCCATTGTCAGCAAATGACGCCTGCAGTCAAGGGTAGACCACCCTTTCTAAAAGTTCTTAATGGGAAGAAAGAATAGGGTGGTAGTTTAAAGAAAAAGAGATTGAAAGAGGATTTTCTTTGTGTGGGAAGACCTGAGCCTGTCTGGAGATTGAGGAGTAGGATCCGGAGGAGAGGGAGACGTTGAAGATACGTGTGTGTATGTGTGTGCGCGCGTGCGCGTGATCAATGGATGTGCTTCCTCGGGACAGGGGACAGGGCCCGGGTGCATGTCTTAGAGGTCAGCTCTGGAGAGGGGAAGGGGAGGACAGACACCACTCTAACAGGAAGCCCTCCCCATGGGTGGCTCTCTGTGCCCCAGACACTGCTGAGAACTTCATGTGGGTTGTGTCCTTTCACACGTCAGACGGGCACTGTCATGTCCTCATTTTCCAGATGAAAAACTCCAGGGTCAAGGAAGTTAAGTGACTTCCTCAAGGTCCCAGAGCTAAAAAAGATACGATGAAGCCAGGACTTCAGAGCTCATGTTCCCAATTGCTTGTGTATTTGTTTATATGTTGTGCTTCCTGCATAAAAATAACAATCATTGCTCACATTACGCCTCTCGCACCCTGTGCTCAGACACCGTGTTGTACGTGTGCGAACTCATTCACTCCCAGAGCAGCTCTGTAGGGGGAAGGTACGACGCCCTCCCCATTTTGCCCATGATGTGACTTGCCCAAGGTCACACGGCTGGTAAGAGGCACAACTTGCTCTTTACACTGAGGACTGACAAGGGCCATGACTCACTGCCCTTTTCTTCCACAAAGGGAGCATGGGATGAAGACTGGAGCAGAGGCCGGGAGTCCCCTGCGAGTGGCTCTGATGTCCCCGTGAAGATGGAGGTGAGAGAATCCGCTGGAGATGGGGGTGTGGGTGGGGAGCCTGGGCTGGGGGCAGTGGAGGTGGAAGAAGTGAGGAGAACCCACACTACAGAGTGTGAGCAGCGCTAAGGGACAAAACAAAGGGAGGCAGCGAGACAGAGCCAAGTGAAGCTGCCCCAATTGCAGTTTCCTGCAGAGACCTCAGCAGAGAGCTGGGCAGAGATGACGTTCCTCACGCCTGTGCTGGGTGCCCAGGGCCAGAGCCTGTGGGGTCCTGGGTCTCAGACTCTGAGAGCTGGTGGCCATCCTGGGGACCCCATGTTTGCTTTGGAAAGCATCTGCTGGGCAGAAGGGTCTCTGCACCGAGAAGACACCCCACGGAGTATAAGAGGCTGTTAACTTGGGAGAGAGAGCGAGACCTCCAAGAATGTGTCCTAGGGGCAGTATGGGTGGAGCCACAGAAGGGGTGTTTGTCTTGCACAGTTGACCACTGGTCCCCTCCAGTCTCAGGGAAGCACCTGGGTATAGGTGAGAACAGTCGCAGGCATTTTAAAATTCTGAACGCTTGAGGATGCCGAGTCTGAGGTGTTCATGGTCTTTAACCTAAGAGGCCCTGATAAGAAAGGTCCAGAATTAGTCAGATGGCCGTGGCCCCTCCTCCCAGGTCTTGCCCCAGTGTCTTTCTGACTTGGCTTTTTCTCCAGGGGCTGCTTCCTGGCTCCCGGACCCGACTGATGCTGGCCAGGGCCTGACCCACCTGTGCCATGACACACCGGTGCCCAAGCACAGTCATTGCACTTGGGACGCCCTTCCATCAGCGTCCAGAGTCCGAAGGACGATCAGCTGCATGAGTGCCAAGAGGGGCTTGGGCAAAGTTCCATCCAAGAAGTCTCGGGGGGGGGGGGGCGGTTTGCTCAGCTCTTGGCAGCGGGGAGGAGAGCAGAGCTCAGCCACATCCCCAAAAGGAGCCACAGATGTAATGGCCAGAGGAAGCTGTGCACAGGGAGGCATCCAGAGAGCTCGGGGGGCTCATTAGAGCATCATCTTGCTCTGATAAGCTGTTAGTTAAAAGTTCACCTGGAGGGGCTTTTATTGCACCCCGCTGAGAATTCCTACCTCCTGCTAGGAGCGCAGACTGGGAAGGAAGAATTTTATAGATGGTGTAAATGGCTAAACGTTCTGAGTGTTAGTTATTCAAGCCTCACGTAATTGTGCTCTTTGGACCCATAGAAACCCAACCCTTTGTTGGCTGCGCGGCAGCCACAGGAACAATGTTTGGGCAGAATTAGGGATAAACACTGTAATGACAACAGCAGTAAAAGGAACAGGTAGCAGGAATTTATGGAGCTTCTGTATGCCAGGCGCTCTCTTTGGCACCTGCAGTAGGCTGAATAACAGCTCCACAATATCCAGGTCTTAATCCCTGGAAGCTGTGAATGTCACCTGATGTGGCAAGAGGGACTATGTGGATGTAGTTAAATTAAGAATCTTGAAATGGAGAGATTATCCTGAACTATCTGGGTGGGCCCTAACTGTAACCACAAATGTCCCTGTAAGAGGAAGATTTGGCACAGAAGAGAAGGAAATGTGACAGTGGAAGCAGAGGTGGGAGTGATGTGGCTACAAGCCAAAGAATGCCGCAGCCACCAGGAGGTGGAAGAGGAAAGGAGTGGATTGCCCTGAAGCCTCCAGAAGGAACCAGCATGCCTGACACCTTGATTTCATTAATAGCCCCACAAGATCATTTCAACCTCCTGGACCCCAGGACTGTAAGAGTATAAATTTCTGTCGTTTAGAGTAATTAGTTATAGCAGCAATAGGAAACCAAGCACATCACCCTAGATATAGCTCATTTCGTCCTCATCCACCCTATGGACTAGCTACCCTTATGGTTCCTATTTACAGATGAGGAACCTGCAGCTCAGAGTGGCTGAGCAGCTTGCTCCAGGTAGCAAGGGGGAGAGTCTGCCTGACTCCGGAGCTCATGTCCTTCACCATAGGATATGTGACTTGCAACCACAGCTCATCATTGGCTGCGGCAAAAGTGGCAAGGAAATTGAGCAGCCTCTGCAAGGCTGGGCTAAGGAATCATGGAATTAAGATTGAGACTAGTTCACGGAAGGTCCTTGGGCATGGATGCTGTCAGGAGAAAAGCCCCCAGAAGAGAAGGAGGAGGCACTGTTACACATGTCATAACCAAGATGTTGCAGGAAGGGAAAGAAGTGGGTGGGAGTTAAGTTCTGGGGTAGAAATGGTAGAGCTCAGCTATAGGGAAACAGAGGTAATTCAGGTGCCAGGAAGGGGGAGGCTGAGGGTAGAGGAGCTAATCCAGAATTTGCTACCCCTCAAAATCTCAGTGGACACCCCTGTATGTTAAGCCAGTGTTGAAGGTGGTATTCCCCAGAGAGCCTCCCTAGGGTGGCTGGGGTTGGGTGTGGTTGCACTCCTTCATGTCCTGTGGGCACAGGGCTTCTAATCCAGGGCAGGGATTGCTCCACCACTGCCTGAGGGGTAGAGAAGACAGGACACCACATAGGTCCAAGATCTTGGTAAGAGGTGGAGCTAGCAAGGGTCAGTGGGGTGTTAGGGCCTCATTAAATATCATGGGATGGGGGCTAAGGCTCTCGTTCCAAGAAAACCAAGGAACTGGGCCAGAAAACCAAAGCAGAACCCAGCTGCTTGGGCTGAGCCCCTTCTGCAGGCGCTGGGAAAGCTTGTGACTCATTGGGCATGCAGATGGCCAGCGCACATCCCAGGCCACCAGGCTCCCAGTGCTGGGCTCAGCCTGAAAGTGAGGGGTTGGGACCAAGTTTCCTCGTGGCTTCCCAGCGATGCCTGCACTAGCTCAGAGGATGCTGCTGCAATGAGTGGGACAGGAGGGAAGGCTGAGAGAAGGCAGCAGAGTCCCCAGGGAATGAACTCCCAGGTGTGACCATTCAGGAAGGTCCAGGGCACCAGTTCTCAAAGTATGATCCCAGACCAACAGCATCAATATTACTTGGAAATTGTCACAAATGCAAATTCTCAGGTCTTCCCTCACACCCTACTGAATTAGAAACCGGGGTTGGAGCCCATCATTCTGGGTTTTAACAAGCGGTCTATGTCTGTGGTCCCCAGCCCCTAGGCTGAGAACCAGTACTGGTCCGTGGCCTGTTAAGTGGGCCACACAGCAAGAGGTGAGCAGTAGGTGAGCAAGCGAAGCTTCGTCTGTATTGACAGCCATTCCCCATTGCTCGCCATTCCCCCGGCCCCTGCCGTGAAAAAATTGTCTTCCACGAAACTAGTCCCTGTTCTAAAAAGGTTGGGGACTGCTGCTCTAGGTGCCACTGCTACCTACGGAAGTTTAAGAACCACTGGCCTAGACCACCACCTAGAGGATCATTGGTTACCCTAAGAAGATTGGGGTCATAGACTAATCCTTTGCATTTTCTCCCCCTCCCCCACTCCATGCCACCCAAGCGACAGATTTTCCAAAGATGCTCACAGCTGTATCCAAAGCAATCCTCTGCATAAAATCCTCTCTTTTTTCTCCTTTCAGGGATGTGAATTCCTATCAACAGACGAGTCTCTCTCCTTTCACTGGGGCTTTTGAATTATACAGGACTATGGGAGGAGTTCAGGGAATCAGATATTAACTAGACCTTGAAATATATTTTTTCCAAATGGATGCCTAGTCTTTATTTAAATAGAAAGCATTTCTGGCTAAATTTGGTGGCTCATTTGCAGGAAAACCAGCAAAAATCTGACTTCTGGGAGTCTCTATGATTTAAGCCATGTTAATATTAGCTACTGGTTGAATCACAGGGAGAAAATTGACAGATTCATTCTCTTGAGGGCAGGGAGGAAAGGGAGCTCCCGGCTGAGCCAGGAATCTGCCAGAGCTGCATCTGGGTGATTAATGGCGTCAGACCTGGGCGCTTTCCTTAGCTGTCCAGCCAATGGCCTCAGGGAACCCCCACAGCATCTGACTTGTTTATGTGAAGCATCTCCCGAGGGTTGGGGACAGGCTATAGGGGCTTCAAGGAGGAGATGGATGCAAAAAAACACACCACCACCTCCGTCTTCCCTGCCCAGAGGAGCTGCCGGTCTGCAGCCCCGTGCACCATGAAAAAATGATGACTTGACTTCATTAAAGCCTTGTCATCTTTCCCCCACTGACAGCTTGAAAAGAGCGCTCTCGCCTGAGTAGAACGGGATTCCAGAGGCCACCGGGGGCAGAGAAATCACAAACCGAACTTTCAGAAAGAAAAATCCCTCTCTCCCTGTTGAGAATAATCCCTCTCTCCCTGTTAAGCAAATGCTGAATATGAAAATGAAGGGGAGGCGGGGAGGAAATTTCATCCCAGTTTCGGTTGTCCTGGAGCATGGACCGCAGCTGGTGTGGGACTCAAGGAGATGTCGCGAGGGTCGAGCCCCAACCCTGCCTCTAGGCAGCGTGGCATCTGGCTTTCTGAAACTTGATCCTGTCTGGCCTGATTTAATCTGATTTCCTTCCAGACCATGTGGTTCAAGCTACTGATATGTACTGAGCATCTAGCAGGCCCTGCGGTGGGCACAGCCACGAATGTGACGCCCTCTTTGACTATAGTGTCATGACCCTTATTTTAGAGAAGTAGAGGCTGGGAGAGGGGAAAGATGGAGAATTTGTTCCAGGTGACCCAGTGATGGAACCACACTTGGAGTCCAGGCCTGTCTGACTCCAGTGGGTCTTTAGGTCATGGAGACGTGGAAAGAAACTCAGAGAGCTTTGGTCTTGGATGGAAGCCCAGAGAGATCCAGTGACCTGCTGACGGCCACCCAGCTCATGGTAAGGGGACCAAATGAGAACCCCCATCTTTGACTTATGGCCTGGTGATCTTCTCATTCATTCATTTATTCAACAAATCAAAAGAGTAACTATTTAAACAAAATCTCAACTTCTAAAAAGATTTTTGTAAACATTGCTTATGGATAAAAATAAATCAACTAATACCAAAAGTTGTATGATGAAAAGAGCAGTCCCTGACTTGATCATATAGAACTCATTTGGGTACTTCTCCTGGCATTTACTTTAATTCTGTAGCTCTACATTTATGCTTATCCTTTTTTTATGATTTGTGGGAGGGGGGATTCAGCTCTTCCATAGCAGCCGTCCCCACCTCACCCCAAGCCCATCCTCTCAATATAGTGCTGTCACTGTTGTCACTGAAATAGAGTTACTATAATTACATTTCCCTTCTTGAACAGTTGAGCAGTTTTTGATTTTTCTTAGAATTAATAATTGCCTAGCTATTTCACTTGCATATTTTTCTATATCTATATCCTTAAAGTTTTCAAAATTAGCCAGATCTATCATCTACCTATCATTAGCTTTACAAAACTTACATCATATCACATATTTTATCATTTCCTCCTTTTTTTTCTAGAGGCCTCCATTGTAAAGAATTCTTTCCTCTCACTTCCAATTATAGTGATTAATCTGTAGGCCTGTTGCACAGCTACCCTCCAGGGACTTCCTTTGTCCCTGTCCTGGGTTGGATCCACCATTTCTTGATTCTTTGTCTTCCTCTTTCTTAGACTATGTTCTGATTTTCCTGGAGCACACTATCCAGTCGTTTTTTAAAGGAAGGGTGTATAAAAGGTAATTTTTCTGGGTCTTTTGTGTTGGAAAATATTTTTATTTTATTGTTACAAAATTTCTAATTTGGTTGCATATAAAATCCAAGGCTGAAAAGGTTTTATTTCAAAATATTATAGCATTGCTTCATTGCCTTCTAGCTTCCAGTTCTGTTCTTGGAAAGTTAAATTCCATTCTGATTATAATTTCGCATGTAGTATTTTTTTGTCTTTTTATAAATGTTTTGGATCTATTCATTGTTCCTGGTGTTCTGAAACCTTATATAAACCTAGAAGTAGAAGATGTCATCTAGTTTCAAGAAATATATATATATATATATACACACACACATTTTTGAGATAGGATCTTGCTCTGTGTCCTGGACTAGAGTGTGTTGGCATCATCATAGCTCACTGTAGCCTCAAACTCCTGGGCTCAAGCAATTCTCCAGCCTCAGCCTCCTGAGTAGCTGGGACTACAGGTGTGCACCATGACACATGGCTAATTTTTTTCAATTTTTTGTAGAGACGGGGTCTCGCTATATTGCTCAGGCTGATTTCCAACTCCTGGCCTCAAGCCATCCTCCCACTTCGGCCTCCCAAAGTGCTGGAATTACAGGCATGAGCCAACACACCCAGCTCTCGGGGAACTTTCTTGAATTAGTTCTTTGAGAATGTGTTTCTCTCTTTTTCTCTGTTCTCTCTTTCTATTTCTCCTATTAGTCAGATATTGGGTTTCTGGATTGGTTATCTGAGCTCTTGCACTTTCTTCCACATTTTCCATCTCTGTCATTTTTTTCTGCTTTTTAACAGATTTCGTTATGCGTATCCTACAAACCTTTTATTGAATAGATTCATGTTTTTCTCTTTATTCTTAATTTCTGATGGTGCTTTCTTGTTCCCTTCTTGTTCCTTCTTTTATAAACCCTATTCTTCTATAATGAAAAAATTTCTTCACTTATAACTCAGTATGTTCTAATTCCATATCATTTTTAAGTTTTCTTTTGAGTCCTGTATTATCTCTATTTTCTTCAGTTCTTTTTTTTTTCCTGTTTGATATTGGTGTTGTTTTATTTTGTTTAATTTATTTTTTCTGTTTTATGTTTGAGTGTTTTTTCAAGTGTCTACTAATCCTTCATCATCCATTCATGAAACAAGCACTACATAGATGACTGAAATCTATGAATATGGGCTGGGGCAGGGGGGATTATCAAGGGATGGGTTTCACTTTAGAGTGATCAGACAACCACGCTGACTGTTTCATGTGGAAATTCTCAAATGACAGTGTGCGAGGTCTTCTCTTTGGGGCCATTCCATTTAACTGAAAAAAATACTTCCATCCTTTTCCTGGCTCGTGCAGTTTTGGCTTCTAAAGAGTTGGACGTGGGCCATGGGAGGGGCCAGGGGATATCACCTTTCCATGTGCAGGCTGTTAAAACACTTTCTAAATTGAGTTATAATTTACATATAGCAAATAGAAATGTAAAAATATTAATTGTACATTAGGTAAACTTTTATATTTCTACCATTCTGCAAGTTCCTTCATGCCTCATTTGTGTGCAGACTTTTAATTGATGCCTGTTTCCAGTCTTGTGCCTGACTCCCAGCCCCTGTGCCTGGTGCCCCTGAATCCTGACCCTCTCCCATTTTCCTTCTCCAGAGAATAACTTCCCTTCCCCAGGGGTCTCACTGTAATTGGCAAAGCCCTCACTTTGGTGTAAGCAAATACATAATCCCACAGAACTGGAAGTTCAAAGGTAGAAAGTGCTCCAGGTGTGGCACAGATCAATGGCTCAATGATGCCATCTAGCACCGGGGTTCTTTGGGCTCTTTGCTTTGCTGTCCTCAGCATCTGACTCGAATGAGCTGGTTCCTTCATTCCTCCTAGTGGCCATAAAATTGTGCCACTGGGAACTGAACTATGCCTTCACCACTCCAGTGTGCTCGTTGGACTGGCAGCACTGGTGCCATCCAAAAACTTGTCATATATGTAGAATCTCAAGCCCTCTCCCAGGCCTAGTAATAAGAACTTGCATTTTAATAACATCATTGGGTGATTCCTATAAACGTGAAGCTTTGAGAAGCGCTGGGCTATTACACTTCCATGTCTCCATTCAACTGAAGAAAGCTAGAGAAAATCTCTCTCTCCTAGGACTTTTTTCTTACCTGATTGGACTAACTTGGGACATGAGCCCACCCCCAGAGCCCCTTTGAGCAGTCATCTCTTACTGGCTCAGACCAATCAAGATCCCTCCCTTAGGCCTGGAGATCAGGTCTTCCCTGGAAGCACATGCTTTCTGGAAGAGGTATAGATATTCTAATAAAAGCAGGGATCTGTTAGGAAGGAGGATGTTGAGCAGAATTGAAATTTCTGTGAACAGCCTAGACAATCCGCAGGGGGGTTTGGCCACTAAATTTGCAGACTTTAAATCTCTGTTTGCAACCCTGAGTTTTCCCCATGTCTGACACAGTACCTAGTGCCTGCAAGTCCTCAACTCTCCAGGGGCCCTTGAGCAGAGCAAATCTGCTCTCTTCTCTCTGTTCTCATGGGTATCCAGCACTGGGAGGATGTTCCAGTGTAGCTTCTTTGTCCCTGATAAAGGTCGCTTCTATTTGCTTTGCATCTTGTAAAAATTGTTGAAGTCTCTTGTTTGTTGCTTTTTCTCTAAAAAAGCAACAAACTTTGTCCTCTAAAAAAATTCATTGTTATCATTTTGTGGAGTCTAGGGAAAAAGAGGAAACAAACATGTGTGGTCAACTTACCATCTTTAACTGGGGGAATTCAACAGGAACAGGAGAGATGATAACATTGAGGTTCTAAGTGCCTCAATTAAAGGCACCTAGAGGGAGGATTTGCCAAGCAAACAGGGCAATCAGTTGTAGCTGGCCTGTGTGCTGATACTGGGCAAAGAGTGTCACCCCATTGAGCCACAGAGCAGCAGTGTCAGGCTCAGAGCAGGGGAGGGGCACGGGCTGAGAGCAGGTACCTGGGCACGTGGGCACGACTCTGAGACCAGGCCAAGCGGGCACTGCCCGTGGTGCCCCAAATCACTACATCTCCGGGCCAGGCTCACCTTAGTCCTCATCCCTGCCTTGATAGCCTCAAAACCACTATGCTTTCAAGTTGCTCCAACAAAAAGGGACTGTTGAGATAAATTGTGGTTATACCTGTGTAAGGAGGAAAGTGATTCATCTATTAAAGTGACAATTTCTATAGATACTAAAATGAAAAGACACACACGCTATATTGTTGAGGTGGTGGTTGGGGAAGCAGATTTCAAAACAGGGGGTAGAGCACGTTTCTACTTCTGTCAAGTATCTTGTTTGTAACCAGGATGTCTCAGACTTCACCAGCCTGTGAGGACATATTTCAACTAATACTATAAATTACAAAGACTCCAAACCTTGGTGCTGCTTGGCTGCAGGAACAGAGCCTCCCCCAAAGGGCCATCCTGTTGTTTGTGAGAGTACTCCAAGGCCCTGACTGCTCATGCTGTCCTCCCGTCAGCAGGGAGAGTTCTGAGACATCTGAGCTCCAAGGTCAGGCCACGGACGTGGAAGGGGATGGCAGACAGTCCTCACTGCCCCCTCTGAGGCTCATCTGCCTGGGCCTTGCTTGCTTTCCTGGGATCTTTTTTCCCCGGCAGTGGCTGAGGTGCAAATGCTTGTTTCTCCTTCAGCAAACTGGGCAGACCCTGTTTAATGGGCTCCAAGCAGACAGCAGCATCCAGCACAATAGTTCAGCATCGGTTCATCCCTCCAGGGACGTGGGAGGGAGTTATGTGTTTAACGTTTTGTAACAAAAAGCCCCATTCAAAGGGTCTTCCCAAAATAAATAGTCTACTCCTAAGGCCAATGCCAGTACTTTCAGGACAAAACTGCTTATATGGAAGCTTTAGCCATCAAAGTTAAAAACAAAACAAAACAAAAAGAAAACCCCATCTTAGGTTGATAATTTCAGCTAGACATTTCTTTATATATATATATTTGGGGATGGAAAGTTTGCACAAAAATGTTAAAAAGAGTGGTTCTTTCAGAATAGTGGGATGAAGAGTGATTTTTCTTAATTTTCCTTTGGCCTACCTGCTTTTCCTATAATAAGCATGCATTATTTGTAAAAATTTTTTGAAAGCTAACAAAAAATAAAAGATGAAGCTCATGTTCCTGCAAGCAGATCCTTAATAAAGATGCTAAGTGCAGGGGCTGTGGGGACTGCCACTCATTGGCCTCATGCCCCTAAGAGAATCCGTCACCCTTACGTTTCCCCCACAGTCAGCTTCGCCCCGATTTCAGTCCATTATGATGTCCCAGCAAATGTGGGTGCATTTTCAAGGAGGATTGTCGTTCCAAAATCTGAGCAGGAAAAGGGCCACTAAGATGGAAACAACGTTTTCCGACACTGCCCTAGGCTTCCCTCCCTGCCCTGGGAAGAGCCACTACTGGTGGCCACCAAGCCCGGAGAGGACCAATCCCAGTGACGCCCAACTCAGGCAGGCTCAAGGCTGGGGATGACATGGGAAGCAAAGCGGAGGTGGCCGGTGTGCCAGGAACAGAGGGGGCCTTGTCAGGGGTGACTAAGGGAGGCTGGAGGCAGAGACCAGTGCTACGAAAGGCCCGCAGGACCTGGACATCAGCAACCGACAGAGCCCAGGTGGCCTTCACATAGCTGCCAGTTGGGGGCTGTAGCAGTGATATCCCAGGACATGGCTGAAGGTGCCCTGATGCTTATGATGGGCTCCCTTCTCCTAGCCCCTGTGCAGTGGCTCAGGAAGGTCCACCTGACCCTGCCAACAAGTGCCCAGGCCCTTTGGCCTCATGGGGTCTCACCCCTGCAAAGGGCAGCTGAAGGCAGCTTCCCAGCTTAGTGCTGGTTTCCAGAGAGGTCTGGACAGCCTCAGCCTGCCAGGTTCTCCTGCTGCCCTTGGCTCCGTGTGAGGTGGGCAGAGCCTGGATGTGTGGGACCCACACAGGACTGTGTCTGCCAGTTTCCTTCCCCCAGGCTTCCCCCTCCATCCAAGCTTGTCTCCGCCAAGCGTCAGGCAGTTGCTAATCTATCTCATCCTGCTTGTGTGCACTTGGTTTGGGGCTCACGTGCAGTAGCTTTTGTGGATCCTTGTTATTTCTCTTTGCAGTGAATTGAGTCCATCTGTTGTTTCATACCTTTTGGACTATGGTGGAGTGGTAGGAACCGATGAGATGTCCAGCAGTAGGTGATCCTAGAAGGTGCCTGGTGCTATCTCCTTGGAGCGTGACCACAGCACAGCCTGGGGTGGGGATCAAGTGTCCATCCCCAGTGGAGAGGCTGGCTGAGCTCAGTGTCCTGCTATTGGGCCAGGGGGCAGGGATACAGGACAAGTCTCCAGCCTTGTTGGGAATGGGGATGGGGGCATCAATCCTGGGCAAGACTCGCAGGCAGAAGCGGGTCCTGCAGAGTCCTCAGTGGTAATTACCTAGGATGGTAATTAGAGGAAGGGGATTGCCTAGGAGTTGAGACCCATCCATGGGCTTGAGTCTCTCCAACTTAATGAGGCAGGAGTCTCCTGGGATGCTTGTGCCTCAGGATGAAGACATTAACAGTGATTCCAATCTCCATGTATGGCTGGGTCTGGGGCTTCCGATATATTTTCAAATCTATGGACACCAGGCAGAGCTGAGTCATTTATTGAGAACTTACTATGTGCCAGTCTGGTTCTAAGTGCTTCACACACAGCAGTCATGTAATTCCACACCCACCTCATAGGATAGGGAATGTTATTATCCTCATTTAACAGGCGGTAGAGGAAACAGGCTGTAGAAATGGCAAAGAAAATAATTTCAAAGTGACTACAGATGAATAGACAGTCCCATCGTGTACCTCCTAGTGCCCCCTCCTCCCTCGCTCTCTCTCTCTCTCCCCTTTCTTCTCTCTCACTTGCTCAGACCTGGGGCTAATGCGGTGGAATGACTCACCCTGGGGCACCAGATTCAGTGGTGCCCCAAACCATCCTCTCTGTACTCACCATGCCCTTCCCTGCTAACAGGTGTCTTCCACAAGCACCTGCCCCTCTGCCCACTGGTGTTCTCTGCCTGCAGCCTGCTCAACCAGAGGGTGGGACTGCCGGGGAATCAGCACCCCTGGGAACAGCCCCCAACCAGCCCCTGGAAAGGATTAGCACACAAATAACCAGCTTGTCGCCCTCGGTTGTGACAACTCTGAACATGTCCTGCACAGTCTTCCAGAGGTTCCCTGTGGGGCTGAGTCCCTGTTGTCTGTATCAGAAATCCGCACTGACTTCCTTTCCTTCCCGGTTTTCCTCCCCGCTGCCTGGAACCACCTGCCATGTAGACGACCTGCCCTCCTGTCCTTGTCTCAGGGTCCAGTTCTGGGGCGACCCAGCCCCATCCATCTCCCTTCATAGGCCTGCCCATGAGGACTTCTTAGGTCATATGTGTTATAGTTGGCCCCTCTCTTTCCAGAAGTGCTTTCTGGGGCTAGGGAAGGATGGAGGAGGGACAGCTTCCAGGGACCTGTCAGCTCTGTCCCTGAGTTGGAAGGGATGACGGAACATGATGCTGTCGGAGAGATCTGCTGCTTTGCTCCTCAAAAGACAGATGCAGAAGCGTCCTCTTGCTCCCTTGTCTCTTAGGAGTTCCATTCACAGCTGACTGAGGTGGTCCGTGAACGGTGTGCGGGGCTGAGGGCGCAAGGTTTGCTCTGCCACTCAGCAACTTGGGAACACTGTGCCATCTCTCTCCTTTGACCCGGAGCTTGCAATGACAAGGCTCAAAGGAACTGGAGTCTGCCCTCCTCTTCTGATTTTAACTGGAGCTGCGGAATTATCAAGAAAGAAATAGAATTGGAATCAGGTTTGCTTAATTACTCCAGGCCTCAGTTTTCTCATCTGAGGCATGGGAATAACAACCGGCCTGAGTGTGATGTGGCCTGTGGGAGTATCTGGTGCACAGTGTATGCGTTGGGTTGTTTTGAGGTGATTAAACAAGGTTGTCAGTTTATCTTGGAAGTCACCAGGGGAGTTAGGGTCAGCTGGGGCTGGATGGGTTTGAGGAGTAAGAGAGGAGGGCTGTGAAATTAAGACAAATGTTCTTTAAAAGCTACATAGTTAATGAGATCACATTTATTTATTTATTTATTTCAGAATATTCCGGGAGTACAAATGTTTAGGTTATGTATATTGCCTTTGCCCCGCCCGAGTCAGAGCTACAAGAGAGTCCATCCCCCAGACGGTGCGCACCGCACCCATTAGGTGTGAATACACCCATCCCCTCCTCCCCGCTCCCACCTGCCCGACACCCGCTGAATGTTACCACTATATGTGCACGAAAGTGTTGATCAGTTAACACCAATTTGATGGTGAGTACATGTGGTGCCTGTTTTTCCATTCTTGTGATACTTCCCTT
Source organism: Lepilemur ruficaudatus (assembly GCA_963574885.1). Classification (NCBI taxonomy): domain Eukaryota; kingdom Metazoa; phylum Chordata; class Mammalia; order Primates; family Lepilemuridae; genus Lepilemur; species Lepilemur ruficaudatus. The sequence goes on along the minus strand of CAUYRT010006400.1, from coordinate 37,878 downwards.
AGTGAGATCACATCTTTTTCATTCCATGACTGTTCAGGGCCTTGAAAAGATGGCACTGATTATTTTCCTCCTCATTTGTGTTTTCCTCTCTACAGATGTCAGTTTTCAGAAAAGGGAGTATCTTGAGCCCTAGAATGTGGGAACAAGGATGTCCTTTTTGGTATTTTTGTAACACTTAACAAAATGAATGGCTGTTAGTATTTTCAATTGATTTTATTTACTTTTCTGTATGTCTGTATGAAAAGACCCCTTTTCCAAGATTTTTTTTTCTTTTCTTTTCTTTTTTTTTTTAAATCAGAATTATTGCAAGCTAACCCAAGGGCCTGGAATCTGGCTGGAGGTTGCTTATGAAATTGGTATTTTTCTTTTTAAAATGCAACTTTTCTTTAAAAAAAAATCAATACACCCATTGTGATACTTTTACTTTAGATTAGATCACATTATCTTTAATAAATATTAGCTTTTTACTTCAGAATATATCAGAATAATATTCAATGCCTTAAGGGACTTGGGCCTTGGTGTACCTTGTCTGCAGGCCCTGAAAATCGCTGTCAGGTTTCTTGCATTGCTGGTGGGTGGTGACTTAGAGCAGTGGGTTCCAGGCCCTGTCTGTGGACTCTAGGCAGGCTGGGATGCTGTCTTGCCTGGCAGTGGTGATTTTCCCTGATTTTCCCGACTGTTCTGGGTTGGCTGATCCAGGCTTCAGGCACCCTCAGTTGTGTAATGGGAGGGCTCCTTCTTGCAACCCTCATTGGCCCACGCCACTAGGCAGCCTCCATCAGGGAGAAGGCAGGAGCCTCAGTTTCCCCATCTGTGTATTGGGGTAAAGTTTCCACCTCCTGGGTTATATCTTAAGGAGGTAAGGATAGCAAACTGCTGGGAACAAAGCCACAGTGAGAACTCATTGAATGTTTTCCATCATTATTATTGTCACTATGTTTTGAACATAGTTCCTCAAGGTGAAAAATTTGTATCAAGGAAAAAAAGTCACCATGTGACATCATAAAGTACAATTCTACATTGTCAACTTACTGCAATCAAAAAAATTTAAAGCACAATCTTTTCTTGGTGGGGAGTTGTGTTAATCTAAGTTTGTCAGCTGTTTGCTCTCGGAAAGGACTGTCCTTTATTCTGATAGCATGGCTTCCTGATCTTTGCTGTTAAAATGTCCTTTCTTTCATGAAATGATAGTAAAAGTAGGTTTCAAAACATATCCTTACTTGCCAAAGTAAAATAAAAATTGTAAGTTGCCCTGTTTTTAAGCGCTGATTTGGAGGGTGAAGAGTTTCAGGTCTCGGCAGTTTCCTAAGAAGGCGCAGGGAAGGGCGGTGAGGTGGCCACAGCTGCTGTGGGTAGTGGCTGTTCTCAGTAGTGAGTAAAAAAGTCCCGCCCAGCCTTGACCCAAGCCTCCTGTGTCTCGGGCACTGGAGACATTCCAGGTGGTTGCAGGACATGCCTGTTCACCACGGGGAGCAGACTGGAAGGCAACCAGCATTATTGCATTTGTCTACACCACAAATATTTACTGGGCATCTAAAACTTGCCAGCCACAGTCCTGGGGCTACAGCAGTGAATCTGACAGGCAGATTCTCTATTCTCATGAAACTCACATTATAATGGGCTTGAAAGGTTTTCAGGTTGATCCTCCAACAACCTTGGGGAGTAAGTGTGAAGCCTCCATTCTCAGTGTGAGAAAACCGAAACAGAGAGGCTGAGTCACCAGCAGCAGCTCCGGCTTAGCACCCTGGTCTGCCTTCAAGGTTGCATTCTTCTCATGGAGCCAGGGCCCTCTCGATGGTGGTCACAATAGAGGAGTGGTCTGACATCTGGACCCTTAGCTCTCCAGTGAGTATGGACAGGCTGGCTCTAATGCAATTTTCACTCCAGGGCTGTTGCATCGCAGATGCCCCAGGCCTAATGAGAAGTGCGTCCTCCATCCCTTAAACTAGCCACGGGCAGCAACAAAATGATGAACAAGTCCCTGCTCTATCCACAGCCCTGACGCTGACAGCTGGGTGACCTTGAGGCCTTCATTTATCCTCTTCATCTTTACTATGGCCATGATATTACTCCCTGGCAGAGTGTTTGCAACTGTTCATAAAACAGCATATGTGAAAGCCCTGAGCTCATTGCCTGGCAAATATAGTTGCTCAATGAATGTTAGTTGAATTAGAATCTGAAAAATCGAGGCACGGGCAGTGAGCCTAATTCCTGAGATTGCAGACTTCATTTGGCTCATCGATTTGCCTTTAAGCGATTGATTTGATATGCCAAGGCACACATCAGGATGGCGCGGGGAACCCAATTTAGCAAGCCCGTTTTATCTGATGTGGATGTGATCTGTGATTGAAATACGGAGCATTTCTGCACAGGGCATCTGAACGCTCTGTATATGGGCTCGGCACACACACACTTGTGGATGGCGTGTGTCTCAGTGCCAGCTGCAGTGGCACTTCCGCTACCAGGCGGGCCCCTTCCACCTCTCCCCCAAGGGCAGCAGGAGGCTGCTTCAGAAAGCTGGAGGGGTCAAGTGCCTCCTCATCTCTGCTGCCTCTGCCAGGCTTAAGATGACAGCCCGATTCTCTCAGTGAATGGGGCACTCAGGACCTTCAAAGCCCAAGGAGCAGGGCTGTTGGGACACACACTGCCCCCAGCCCCATCCCAGTTAAGTTTTTGGATGACAGTGAGAACGATGGTGATGGCGTCAGTGGGACGCCCAGCTGAGGCAGTGGACGTCGTTGTCTTGACGCAAGAAACAGGGGTCCTACTGCTGGGTCGGCCAGGAGGAGGCTGAGGGACTGTTTGTTTGGAGAGCGGAGGGGAAGCAGAAAGAACGCAGGCGCGGCTGGGCGGTCCTCAGGCAGACTGGAGGGGAACGTTTCTCGTGCACAGCTGTGGAGCCTGAGTGCAAGCCCCAGAATCGTGTCCCCTGGCGAAGGGGCCAAAGCCTCCACGTGAGCCATCGAGCAGGCTGGAGGTGGGCGTCAGCGCAGGGGCAGAAGCTAAGGAGGGAGGAGTGGGCGAGGGCAGCAGGGGCTCTTCCCAGTCTCATGTCCTACCTGTCCTGGGCATTAGGGCGGAGATCCAGCCACTAGCCTGGATACAGGTCAGAGTGGGCATCATGGCCACCCCGGCTGGAGGGGGAGGCCCCTAAACTTCTGGGCCAAGGCCCCCAGGCTCCTCCTGGTGCCAATCAGATGTCATCTTGGAGGTCAGGGTGCCCAGGTGGCTCTGGCCAAGGAGAAGACTTGATAAGTCACCACACACGGTGGGCCGAGGGTCCTGGTGAAGACACAGGCGACCCCCGTCTGGGCCTGGCCAGCTTTCCGTGTGCTCCTGCAGGTTCCCTGCCTTCCGGGCTCGGGCTGCCAACACGTGAACCCCTATGGCTGACGTCTCCCACCAACTGGCGGCCAGGCGGTGCTTCTGATAGACTCTGACAGCCACACAGCTGGTGGGTTTGGGAACGCCTATGGCAAGAGACATGTAAGCGGGTCGCCTTGGGAGACTTATCGTTTGTCTACTGATCGAGCCCTGACAAGATAAGAATTCCCTCCTCCGGTCCCTGGGGAACCCAGCAGGAGGCCCCCTCCTCACCGAGCCTAAGAAAGGCAGAGAACTGAAGCAATTATTCAGATTATCCAGGCAAAAATCCCCATAATGTGGCCACTGAGATGGGCAAAATGCAAGTGGCACCTTCTCTTTAAAAATCCTGCCTTCTCTATTTCAGTTGCTTTTTAGAAAAACCCCAAACCTATTGTGGTAAAGGTTCCTTATATGTAGACTCAGCTGGGATCTCACTGTGCTCCCCCCAGGAATCACAGCAGCCCCGGCCCCTCCCAGGGTGACGGCAGAATTGAGCTAAAATTGAACAGATTAGTAAATAGATTTCCATCTTTGTGCTACACAACAAACAGCGTCGGAAAGAACACATGGAAGGATTACCGGATAAAAAACCTCATCAGTCCGATCGGAAGGAAAGGAGCGATGGCAAAGCGCAAACACCTGGGGGAGAGGAGTTGCTGGAACCGCTGCAGTCTCTGCTGGGACCCTCTGAGTCACCCCTCCAGGACTAGAGGTTCTTGGCAGTGCCTGCCCCTCCTTTTTCTGACCATTGGCAAACTCGATGACCTCTTCCCAATAGACTCTGAGTCCCTGCTGACCCATCCAGGTCCTGGGCGAGTTCCATCTGCTGCGAGGCCTGGACTTAAAGTGTGTCTTCCCGGGCCTGGGATGCAGCAACTGCCCAGGTGCCCCTGGAGCTGCACCTCTGCTGACCCCCGTCCTGTGTGCCTGGCCTGTACTAGTGGTCTCCAGTGTGGGCCTTGGTAGTATCATATGGGTCCCTCAATGTGTTTAGAACGGTGCCCGGCACAAAGTGACTTTCTTTTGTGGATGATGAAGGGAGATGCACCATCAGGGACTCCTCTCTGCCCAGGCCAGGCCCCAGCACAGGGGTAATCATTGCATTCTGGGCAAGAGGCAGGGGCTCTGGGCGTCAAAATCCGCCCTAAACACACAGGATCCCGGACTGATGGCAGCGTGGCTAGCCTGGATCCACCCGCTGGTGGAGTTCTTGCCCAGGCTGGGGGGCAGGGAGGGCTGTGTGGGTCTGAGGACAGCTGTGGAGGAGGTGAGGGGAGGGTGCAGATGGCACGCCTGCCTATGGATCATGCAAGTGTCACCCTGGGGACCACAGCCAGGACCGGGTCGGCAACTCCTCCTTTCCCAGTGTTCGCTAACACCTCGTGTCACATCCTGGTGACACAAAGGAGTCATCCTAGACTCCTTCCTGCTTATAACTCAACAAGACTGCCTTGGTTGAATTTATTTCCAGTCATCCATTTGTTTGCTAATTCTGGAGGTGTCCGTTTTCTAGTATAAAAATGCAAATCCTTTTACTAGTGTGATTAAATTTAACTCAATATGACAATCACTAGTCTGATGCAAGCATTTCATCCCTCAAACCCATGAGGTTTCATAAGAAATCGATTTGAAAACATGTCGTGTCTCTGGGGTGGGATGTTCAGCTTGCACACATGCATGCGACTCCCACGTGACCTCCCACTGGCGTGGCCAGCAGACGACACAAACACAGGAAGGATGCTGTGTCAGCAGAGCGATGAGGGGACACTGTCCGCATGCCAGAGAGGCCGGAGAGCTGCTGGACGTTGGTGGCCTAGCCCCCTCCGGTGTCAGATCCTGGTCTCCTGTCCCCTGCAGCCACACCTGCGCTGGGCCCTGCCGTGTGGTGGCTCTTCCCATCTCTCCCTTGGTGTTTCAGATTTCAGCTTTTCTTGGTTCTGGGTTTTGCACACTCCTTTGGTTTTGATGTTCTCTGGGGTTTCAGGAAAGAAACTCCATCTTCCTCTTGCATTCACTGCAAGGTAGGAACTACTCAGAAGCCCCAAACAGAGCTGCCAATAGCCCTTGAGCTTATCTCTGTATACGGCTCTTCCGGGCCACTGCAGTGGCAGAAAGCGCTCAGGCTCGGGGGTTGAATAAGCCAGGCTATGCCTCCTTGCTGCCTTGGGTACCTGGCACAGCGTCCTGCCTGCTGTAGGCACTTGAGAAATCGTGTGGCTAACCAGAAGACCCACGGTTTTGCTGTTAACTCTGGTGCGTCTTGTGGCTAGGAAGGGTAGATCCTGGGTGTTCTTTTCCAGATGTATATATATTGTTTTTGTTTACTCAGCACTTCTTTTTCTCTTCTTGTAATAACCACATGTCCTTTTGTTTCAATGACGAACAAATAATTGAAATAAACTTAGTGGCTTAAAACAACCATTTAAAAAATATTCTTTATGATTCTGTGGGCTTACTGGGCTCAGCTGGGTGGTTCTTCTACACCTCCTGATATCTGTGGGGCTGTAGTCACCTGAGGCTTACCTAGGCTGGAATGTCCAAGGTGGTCACTCGCATGGGCGGTAGTTGGTACTGGCTGCCAGCTGGGAGCTCAGCTGTGGCTGTTGACCTGAGCACCTCAGTTCTCCCCCACGTGGTGCAGACTTCTCACTGCTTGGTGGCTGGGTTCTAGGGGGAGCATAACAAGTGCCTAAAAGCAGAAGTTGCAGACTTCTTAAGCCCAGCTTTGGTAGTAAAAGAGCACCACGTCTGCTGCATCCCACCTGTCAAACCAAGTCACAAACCAGCCCAAATTCAAGAGGAGAAAGATGACATTCTACCTCTCAATGCAAGGCATGCTGAAGAATTTTTAGTCCTTTTCAGTCTACCGTACCTAACTCCGGAAAACTGCCAGTCAGAGCTCTAGCCCCTGGTCATAGAGATGGACATTTTGTCTGCATCTGGACATCAAAGTTCCCTGTCCCTACTCCAACCCCTGTGAGTTCCACCCTGGCAGATGGCCCAAGAATAAGCACCATGATCCAAGTTAAGGAACCCAGACTCCCTCCTTGAGGTCTAACATAAGGGCAACAGGAGAGATAGGCTTACCACTTTACCCAGGGCTCGAGTAGCTGGGATGATGTGAGCCTAAGGTTGTCTGTAGCCAGAGAGCTCCTCCAAGCCACCTACCCCAGGAGCTCTCCTGCCTTAGGAAACTGTGATGCAAATGTTGAGAAGGGGGTGGAGCAGGAAGGGAAGGAGAGATGTTGAGAAAATGGGACTGTGAGGACAACAACAACAATGATGATGACAATGTCATGGGGTTGAGGCCTGGGGTCCCCAGACTTCCAGTTATATAAGCCAACAAATTCTCTATTTTGCTAAAGATAGTTTGAGTTAGTTACTATCACCTGTGATCAAATAGGTTCTAGGCTAGGAGGAAGTCACTCATTAGGGTTTGTTTTCCCATCTAGAAAACACTGATGACAGTAGCACATATTAAAGGCCAGGTACTATGCCAGGTGGTTTATATACCTTTTTTCATTTGATGCTCACAGGAATCCTGGAGATTAGGTCCTGTTGTACCCATTTTACAGATAAGAAAACTGAAGCTCAGAGACATTCAGGTCCTACTCACAATGAACACAACCAGCAAATGGCACAGCCCTGCTTCCCACTCCCTTGAACAACCAAACCTGTGCATATCCACTGCACTGTACTGCCGCAGACAGGGCATGTAGATTAGCCAGACTAGAATCACCAACTCATGGGCAAAATTAAGCAATATCAGGCCATAGGTCATTCTAACGTTTTGGGAAAGAAGTGTCTCTTTACATTTCATATGGAGCTCCTGTTTTTAACACACTCCAATTTTGAGGAAGGGGAGAGGGAATTAATAGAGACTGTGGGTCCCCTGCCCCAGCTCTGGAGGGCTCACACAGCATCTGTCCAAGCTCCCAGGCCCTTTGCTCTGCGCTTTCAGCTCTCCCTTGGGAGTCACTTCCTGTCTGTTGCTTGCAAGGCACTCTGTCAGCCACGGGGCTATGTAACAAGGGTATAAAAGCATAGCAGAACAGATTAGGGCAGTCTTGGGACTGAACAGTGCCAAATACAAAACAACTCCTCCACCCCGTCCTAAACATTTATTTCAATACTCATCATCCCTAGGGTTCAAGGCCAGGATGCCAGGGCTGGCAAATGTCTGCAAAAGAGAGAGTTGTATATTTCACTGATATTTACTGAGCACCTACAATGTACCAGACTTGACCAACACTAAACCTTTGATGCTGCTTTCAGTATCAGGAATTATCCAAAATCTCATTCCTAGGCTCATTGCTCTCTGGCCCTAGGCAAGATTTATGCAGGATTCAGTTTGCTTCTTGATTGAAATGGACTGGAGGCTCTAGTGAAATAAATAAGTAATCACACACCTGATGCATCCAACACACCTCTTCTGTCACTCCAGGCTCTGCCTGGGGCCCAGCTTGGGCTGCAGGGATGGAGGCAGCTCTTAAATGACACATGCCCATCCTGAGATCCTGCAGGTGTGATGGCTCCCCCCAAACCTCTCTGGTAGGGGAGGCCCTGCCCCCAGCACTAGGAAAGACTGGCTTTGCCACAGCTGTCCCCTCCTCCTGCTCCCATTTTATGTCCTAGGTTTGGACATCATCTCTCTAGCTCTGGATTCTCTCAGTGCCCTTCAGATAACCTTCAGGGCTCCTCTGTGGGAATCTGGAAAAGCTCTTACTTGCCAAGAGATGTCGAAATCTAGTTTGCTTACATAAGGCTTTTCAGCAGTAACTCAACAGCAGTATCCGCTCCCTGTTTGGGTAACAAGAAGGGGGTTGACCATCCTCTGATGGCAGGCCAGGTCAGGGCAATTGACTGGGAAAGGGAGCTTTTGGACCTGCTCTGCCCCCATGTCTGAGTGGCTGTGGATGTTCGCACCTACTCCCTGGCCCCTGCTGCCTGCCATAGCCAGACATGGTCCTGTCCAGCCCACGCAAGGGAACAGTTGAAGCTTCTTGCCCTCTGGAAGCAGGCTTTGGAATATCCAAGAGAATGAACCCAACAGCTGTGAAGCCACTGACCCGTCTGCCTGTCAGCCCTTCTGGATGGATCCCACTCCCCAGAGGAATGGGTCCCTGCACTTTCCCTGCCCCACCCCCTGACCAGGCAGCCTGGGGTGCTGGCCCTTCTCTGCATCCTAGCAGGCCCCTCTCCTGGGGCTGGACTCAGTTTTAAAGCCTCCTGCACCTGCCAGGACACACTTGGTAGGGTGAAGATGGTCTCTGCAATAGTCTGCTAGGGCTGCCATAAAAAATGCCACAGACTCAGTGCCTTAAACAACAGAAATTTATGTCCTCTCAGTTCTGGAGGCCAAAAGTCCCAGATCAAGGTCAGGATTGGTTACTGGTGAAGTCCCTCTTCCTAGTTGTCAGGCAAAGCTTTCTATCTGTGTTGGACTAGGGCTCCACCGTTATGACCTCATGTAACCTTACTTAGCCCCTTAAAGACCCTATCTGCAAATTTGATCACATTGGGGGTTAGGACTTCAATACAGGAATTTTGGAGAGACACAATTCAAACCGTAACAGTCTCCTCCCTTGGGATGAGCCCAACACTGCCAGAAGCATCACTCACCCCTCCTCATCCCATCCTCTTTGGACCTTAAAAACCAAGGCTGAGCTTGAGTTTGCCCCGACCATGCCATTTGGAAGGAAGATCACAGACATCTCTAGTCTCCTACAAGACCTGGTCCCGGCTCAGAAGGTTTCCCCTGATCCCTGAGCAGCTGTGGGGACCCCACTTAGTTCCTCGGTCCCACTCCATAAGCCCCCACCCAGCTCCCACCTGCGCTGAGCCAGGTGCCAGCTAGGAAGTTACATCAAGCCTTGGGAGCTTCCTCCTCTGTTTGCCTCATTAGCCCCTTGCACTTCCCCTTGGAAGCCTCTGCCTCACAGGGGTAGCAGGGCTGAGCCAGGAAATGAGGACAGGCAGGAGGGACAGGAGAGCTGGGGGAGGGGTGCACTACGTGAGCTCTCAGTGTGGGTTTACTGAGCAACAGCCCTGTAGGCTTATGCACCAGGGAGGACAGAAGACCAAGTGGAGGTTGAGAGCAGCCACCTAAAGCACAGCCGCCTCCTTCTGCCCTGCCTGGAGCAGCGCCTGCTGTGCTGTGGGTGCTGGAAGCTTCTCAAGCAGGGAGCAGTGGTGGGCACGTGGCCCCAGGAGTGAGGCTGGGCCCAGGGATGAGAGCTCCACTCCATCCCTCCAAGCAGGGCCTCGCTTGCCTTCTTCTTCCAAACTCCTGTTAAATGCTGCAACACAGCCCTGGCTCCGTCTCCCTTGGCTTAAGCTTTTGCTTCCCAAGGGCACCCGAGGAAGACATCCCTGCAGGCCTTGCGGGAGGGGCTTCGCTCCTGCACCAGGGACCACAGGAGAGGCCTGGTGTGCAGCTGCCGCTGAGATGCCCAGCGGCTTGCCCTACCCTCCTCACCGCAAAAGCACAGAGGCTCCCAGAGATGCACGAGGACCACGGGGCCTTCCTCACCTGTCTCCCACCGTGCGCCTTCTGCTATGTCCACGTGTGTGCTGCCCTGGCCTCATCTCCCTCCTCCCAGCTCAGTCATTATTCATTCACTCAACAAACACGGCACACAGATTCTAACCACATGCTGGGGCTACAGCAGTGAGCGAGCAAGAAGCCCACCCCCAGGTAGCTTATTGATTAACTTGGGGTAGATGAGTGAACTGACATTAAAACGTAAAGGGCGTGTACTCTAAAGCGGAGGTAAAGGTAATACGGAAGCACTTAGTTGGGGCCTGCACTGGTTTCCTGGGACTGCTGGAACCAGTGACCACAATGGGGTGGTTTCAAGCAACAGAAATTTATTCTCTCGTAGTCGAAGAGACTGGAAATCCAAAATCAGGGCGTTGGCCAGGCCATACTCCCTGGGAAAGCTCTGGGAGGATCCTTTCTCATGCTCCCCTCGCTTCTGGTGGTCACTGGAGGTCCTCAGCTTTCCTGGGCTTGCAGCTGCACGTCTGCCCTGGTAGGCACGTGGTGTTCCCCTGCCTGTGTCCGCATCTCCCTCATCTAACAAGGGCACCAGTCATTGGCTTGGGGCTCATCCTCATCCAGTGTGGTCTCATCTTGGTTATATCTACAAAGACCCTATTTCTAAATAAGGTCACACTGACAGGTATGTGGGGTTTTAGGACTCGAATGTACCTTTCAGAAGGGACAAGATTCAACCCACAACAGGACCTTTCACCTTGATGTGGATCATCAGGGCAGGCTTCCTGGGGGAAATGAAAGCTAGTAGGAGTCATCTAGGCAAAGGATGAGGAGAAGAAAGTATGCTCCTCCTCTCCAGAGGCAAGGAGAGAGTTGGCGCATTTGAGGCGCTAAAGGACACGTGGTCTGGCATTTATTGGAAGTAGGAGTGCATGGCATGGAATTAGGGCCTAACTGTGCAGGGCCCCATGTTCCATGTCAAGAGGGTTGGATTCTATCCTCAGGGCCGTGGGAAGCCACTGAAAGCGTTTACGGAGGAGACTGTCATGGCCATATTTGTACCATAGAAACATCACTCCTGTGGCTACGTGGAGAATTGATGGGAGGGCACAGGGAGAGAGGTAAGGAAGATTTGTCACGGTCCAAGATAAAGAAAATGTTGGCTCAGACTGCGGTCAGAGCACAGGAAAGGGAGGCAAGCGGATGGAGGAGGAGGCATTCGTGCAGCGGAATCAACAAGACAGTGTGATTGAAGGGGCGTGGGAGGATGAAGGAGAGGAGCAAACGGGCTTCGGGCAGACCTCTGGCCGGGAGGTCCCCAGCGAGGACACAGCACACCTCCCAGGGGAGCGTATGCCAGGGAGGGGGTCTCCTACATGAGGAATGTACAGAGATGTTTCGGGCTTTGATGTAAAATGCTCACAGAATTTACACAGTGCAGAGCCAAATGCCCACAGGGCAAGGGGGCCTGTCTTTCTTCAAAGAAAGCTGTAGTCAGCTTTCCACCAACATGGAGAAGGCACAAATTGTGACATTATTTGGAGGAAGCAAGCTTAAAGGGCAATGTCCCAGGCCAGGCACTACCTTTCAGACTGGGTGGGGGTGGGAACACTGCATGCGCAGGTAGGGATCGGAGGGGGTGGTGGCCAGCACTGGGCAGAAGCAGACCTGGGTCTCCATCCCACCTGATCTTCTTATGGTCTTTGGCACTCACAACACCCTCCCACTCCCCACCCACCTTTCCTTCACCTCTCCCCAGCCCCAACCGTGGCTGGCCCAACCTGTCTGTCCCTGGACTGTGGCCTCCAGGTCTGCCCAGCCCCTGGGGTGTTCCCATAGGCCTCCCAACCTGGCCACTGGCACCCTCTCCCTGTCCCCAAAGGCCCCCCAACCCGTGTCCCAGCTGCTGATCCAGCACCTCTCCCAGCAGAAAGCAGCTGACCAAGAAACATGGAAATGAAGTTACATTTTAGATTCTGAGAATGAGAGAGGTTTTGGAATACTGAGAGAAAAAAAAAACCCAGGGTAATTAGAGTTGTTATTTATGAAGCCAGGCACTGTGCAGAGCTTTCGTGCATCATCTCATGTGATCTCCACAATCCCCTGGTATCACTGTCTCCATTTTACAGATGAGGGGATGAGGAGCAGAGACTTGTCCACAGTCACACAACTTGCCCAAGGCTGTACAGCTGGTACAGGGCACAGGCAAGGTGGAAAGTGGGGTCTGTTTGGTTTGGGAGCCTGTGCTGACGACCCCTCCGTTTCCTGCCTCCCAGCACCTGACTGTGGACGTGGACAGCTCCCCCGGGAGTCTTTGTTACACCATGTCCCCTTGTGACTCCATCAGCCAGAGATGCGATGGTACCATCCCAAAATCAACCCCACAGTCAGGATCAATGAGATTTAAAAAACAAAAAAAAAGAAGAAGAATCTCTGATAAACAGAAATTATGTTAACCGTACTCCTTGTCTCATAGCTCATTATCATAAAAAGTCTGTGCTTAGCCTTCTATTGTTTTATGAGCCTTTTTCCATTTTATCCACAATCCTCACTCCTATTCCCTTTCCTCCCCTAGGTATTCACTCCAGGGTATTTGATATATGGCCTTACAAACTCATGGGCCCTAGTTAAAATCTAATGTTGTTTTGTGGTGGGTATGTGTTTTTAATTTACACTAATGGTATTGTGCTATAAATCTTGTTCTGTCTCTTACTTCTTTTTTATACTCTGTACTATGTTTTAAGATTTATTCCTATTGCTCTTTACATAGCTAGTTCAGAGCTCCATCTGCACCCACCGTCTTTCTCCTATCCGTTCCCCGTTCCACCAGGCTTCTGCTAACCAGAAATAGCACCTGAGTGATCAGACGTGCCAGCAGTGGTTCTGGGCTCTATACCTGGGAGAGGATTGCTGGATCGTAGGCTTATGCAAACTTAATTTCACTGGGTATTTTTATAACACTTTCCAGAATGCCTCTACTAATCTATTTTGTCACTATCGAGGGTTCCCATCTTTCTATTTTTTCCTCTAACACTTGGTTTCAGCCACCTCTCTAATTGTGACATTGGTTGGCATCCAGAGGACGGGATTATAAGACTACAGGGCTGAGCCAGTCACCTACCCCAGGATAACTCAGCTGCTGGCATTGAGAACTGTTCACACACCTGCCCCACCCGACCCCGTGACATCTGTGAATCTCTCTCTGTGTCTTGACTTCTCTTGCCATGTTTAACCACAGCCACCCATCAGCGTCAGGTAGAACTCAGAATTGGTTGTGCTGTTTGGTGTTCTTGCATCTGGGGGAGTGTCTACCACAGGAATGTTCCTCCCTGACCCTGCTAAGTTGGCTCCAAATGTAGTGGGGCTTCTTGCTCATTCCTACTGCCAGCCCACCAGGGCCTTGATGTTCCTAGTCCCCTCAATTTCAGCTGCTCATCTTTCCCCCACCCCCATGCACACCATCCTAGCTAGGTGTAAGTCCCAGCATGCTCTCTTTCCTAGGTCTGAAGACTGCATAAGAAACCTGCTGAGAACTTGCTTTTGGCTTTTCACTATGGTAGAAAGATATTTCCCTAAATTTCCTTGGAGGAGATCATTGGGAGGGAACCATGCTCCCTCCCGTTCCTTCCTATCCCCTTTGTGTTTCTAAAGTTGGGTTTCTTCCCAACTGGCCACCAAGCTCCACTGAGGAATGAGAGGGGGGATAAGACCCCTGTGTCTCAGAATTCCGCTGGAACCTGTCTGATGCCGAGAGACACTCTAGGGCTGACAGCAGATTCCTGAGAGCCCTGAGGGAATCATGTACAAGTGAAAGAAGCAGCAAAGAAGCTGATCTGTAGAAGGGACTGGAATGAGGCAGAAGAGCAGATCAAAGCGAAGACCAAAGATCATGAGGAACTTGAGAGCAGAAGCAGAGATGGGGAGAATCACTACTCAACACTATCAGTTTGCTACTGTCACGAAAATGCTGCATGAAAAACAGCCACAAAATCTCAGTGTTGTGTGATGGATATGTATCTAGACCAGGCGTCTTTTGGTCACCTGGGATTGGCTGACACGAGCTGGGCTTGGCGGGTCAGCACGGCCAGTTTCAGCCAGGCCCACCCGGGCACCGGTGGCTGGCCGGGGAATGGCTGATCTAGGCTGGCTCGGCCAGTGGTGACTCAGTGCCACGTGTCTTTCCGTTTCCTCCCGGGTCTAATGAGCGAGCCCAGGCATGTTAGTCTCCTGGTGGTAGCAAAGTGCTAGACAACAAGCCCAGTTGTGCATGTGCTTTCCAAAGCTTTGGTGTTATGTAGCTTTGAAATGATTCCAAACATTTACACAGTTTGCTATATGAATGACAGAGGTTTTGCCATGATGAGAACTCGGAGTAAGCTCCCACTCCCCCTAAGACGGTGACAGTGAACTCCTCCTCCCTTCAGGAACATTACATCACACCTTATCAGACCCATTTGAGAGTTACTGACCTGAACTTCTAGACTTCAAAAGACATTTAAGCCTTAGAAACCTGAAGGCCTGGCTGGGCGCTGTGGCTCATGCCTGTAATCCTAGCTCTCTGGGAGGCCGAGGTGGGCAGATAGCTCAAGGTCAGGAGTTCGAAACCATCCTGAGCAAGAGCGAGACCCCATCTCTACTATAAATAGAAATAAATTAATTGGCCAACTAAAAGTATATATATACAAAAATTAGCCGGGCATAGTGGCGCATGCCTGTAGTCCCAGCTACTCAGGAGGCTGAGGCAGAAGGATCACTTGAGCCCAGGAGTTTGAGGTTGCTGTGAGCTAGGCTGACGCCACGGCACTCACTCTAGCTTGGGCAACAGAGTGAGACTCTGTCTCAAAAAAAAAAAAAAAGAAAAAAGAAACCTGAAGGCCTGACAGCCACTTTGGGAGCTCAGACCAGGAGAGGCGGCACTGTTTCGGCCTCTTCTGGAAAGACGGACAGTTCAAGCTGTGACAGGGCCACTCTCTGTCAGCCCTAGAGCTACCCCCAAAACCTGGCCCCCAACACCAGCACTGCACAGCTTTCTAGCACCTAGGGACCTGACGTGTCCTTGCAGACTCCACCGCATTGGGTGCCACCTCTCCTGAGAGCCTCTGGAGTAAAAGGTACACTCAAACTTGAATTAGACTTGACTTTCCACAAAGGCCTACCTCCATCTACTTGTTGCTTGACAGGTAGACGTCATTAGTTTTGGGACTCATTCGCTATGTGGTTCGCATACCTCATCTATGGAGTGTGTTCTCTGTGAGGTTCGTTCACGTTATTCTGCCCCTTTTTAAGCTTTGTGAACCTAGAGGGGAAAAATTCAATTGTATGGCAATAAACCACGTGATTCAGGAGCTCATACTTTTGTCAACTCCTTATTGTAATTATACAAAACATTTGGTCACAGGACGCTTGTCGT
Organism: Lepilemur ruficaudatus; assembly: GCA_963574885.1. Classification (NCBI taxonomy): domain Eukaryota; kingdom Metazoa; phylum Chordata; class Mammalia; order Primates; family Lepilemuridae; genus Lepilemur; species Lepilemur ruficaudatus. Next base: position 22,603 of record CAUYRT010006400.1, on the reverse strand, counting down.
GATTTCATTGGCCAAAAGAGTCACAGAGCAAAGGGTGGGGAAATAGTGGAGGGGAAAAGATTTAGGGACATTAATGTACTCTACCACTAACACTTTTCATCCCTAGGAAGCCCAGTTGTACTCCCTTTACTTTATGTCATTCAAGTGGTGATTTTTTTTCCTTACAAACAAAGAATTCTTGACCAAGGAAACAAAAAAAATGTTACTCTCCTTTTTGACATTTCCCTTGAGACTTCAGGACATAGCTGAGGTGACCAACTTGCCTTTTCCTTTGCGCCTTTCTTACAGCAGAGAGCATGGGGCCAGACCACGTCCTGGCCCTTGACAAGGAAAGAGTGATGAATTCGACCAGCCTGGGAGAAATGACCAAGACAGGAGAGTTGTTCCTGGAAACGTGCCCAAACCACACAGCCAAGAGAGCCTGGTAGACCCTCCTCCTCCTCAATGGGACTGTCTGGAAAGGTGGGGGCGGTGGGTACAGCCTCAGCATTCCAGGTATTGTGGTTCTCAGCATCTCTTGGAGCGTCAGAGAGGGCTGTGACGGATGCCAAAAGGACACTGTCTCAGTGGGGAAGGAAGGATTGGCATGAAGGAGACCCAGGGGTCAGAGCCCAGCTGATGAAGCTGGGAGTCATCTTCAGGCCCGAGGCCAATGGAGATCTGGAGTGACAGCCAGGCCAGGTCCAGGACAGAAGCGCAGCAAGGAAGGCTCCGGCTCCATGCTCCCAGGCACCTGAGGCTTTGCCTGCCCAGACCTAAGAAATGGGGCAGTGTAGACTCCCAGACATGCCGCACCTCCTGATGTCCTTCCAGACCTGGCCGCCACTGGCCCAGGGACATGGGGTGGAGCCTTTGTGTGTGTGTGCATGCGTGTGCACACATGTGTATTTTATCATTGTACTTTGATGAAGTTGGAGCAGGTAGGTCCTGTACAAGCCTGGGTATCCAGGCAAGCATTTCTTCTACTTTCTTCCCTCCCTCCCACCCTCTTGGAGAATGGGACCAGCCTGGGCTGCCCCAGCTGCCTGCTAGTGGTGCCGCAGTTACTGGTGGTCCCTGCGGCCCTATCCCTCACTTACAACTGCTCAGGAGCCAGATCCTTGGAAGTTTTATGGGTGATGAGAATGTATGAACCAGAACAAGTTTGACTCCCTGACCCCCCATTGAACTGGCAACAGGAGAAGTGAAATCAATTCTGGTAACCTGAGCAGCAGGAGAAAGCAGGCAAGAGTAACGGGAAACTGTCAAGGCCACTTTCTCACTTGCACAACAGGGAAGAGGAGAAAACACGGAGCAGTAACAACACAATGATCATGTATTGATGCCGGCTCTGCCGCAGCCCCTGGGCTGAACATCGGATGCATAAGTGCACGAGATCTGGCCCTGGGACTGGTGCTGGTATGGTTGAGGGTGAAGGGTATACACACACACACACGCACACTCACACGGATACAACATGCTCTGATGGAGAAAAGACGTAGTGCCGACGGAGCCAGGAGAAGGCAAGACCTGCCAGCCTGGGCAGGGAGTCCACGTCCACCAGCACAGCGAGGTTGTGCTGCAGTAACAAACAACCCCCAGATCTTAAGGATTTAAAACAAAGGCACTGTGGGCTGGCAGGAGACTCTGTCCAACATTTTCGTGCTTACTTGGGACACAGGTGAAAAGAGCAGCTGCTATCTGAACTGCTGCTGGTTGCCAGGCCAGAGGGAAAGACGATTCTAGAGAGTCTCAGTCGGCCAAGTAAATGCTCTGGCCCAGAACTGACACACATCACTGCCGCCATGACATATTGGCCAGGCCTGGACATGCAAAACTATCGTGTGCCCAACCTGTGGGGAAAATGGAAACTCCGGGCACAGCAATGAGGACTGCCACAGAAGCTTGGAGACGCATCACAGAAGGGGGGAATCTTGGGATGGGGCTTGAAGGAGACGTAGGCCACGGGACAGAGAAGGGGGAACAGCCTTTCAGGCTCAGAGGCTTCATGGAGACATAAAAATGACGGCATGTTCCAGCATCCCTGCGAGCATCAGCGAAGCTGGAGCCCAGGATGGTGGGTGTCGCAGGAGAGGAGGAAGGGGTGGCCTCAGTGGGAGGCTTCTCGTGAGCCTTGCTTGGAGATCTGGAGTGTGTCCTCCAGCAATGCGCAGGCAGCAGGCATATCTGAGCAGCACGGGTGCTGGGGATGCTTAAAAGGGAAATGCCCGGGAGGATTTGGGGAGAGCTATATCGGGCGCTCAACTTCCCAGGCAGAGGCCTGCAGTCAGCTGGCCGCCGGCTTCATTGTCTCTGTTCCCCTGGATAATGCTTTTTATAACTCCGTAATACCCAGCACTTGCTTTTACTTTAAAGATTTTAAAAACCTGCTGTTGTGGCCGGGGCACAGCTTGGGATTCTTGGGGTGAATGGAATCCTGTTTTTTGTTGGACTCTGGAGACAGTGTACGTGAGTGATGCTGTGCATGCTGAGCTTGGGGGCTCCTGGCTGCGTCACAGGTTGCTCTCAGGGCCCCCGTTAGGGTGTACGTCATGGTCACCGTGAGACCGAGAGAGGACAATGTGATTTTGTGATGACACTTCTGAGGACAGATGTCTCGGAAGAGGGTGTTGAGTGGCATTTTCACGTTCCCGTCTCCCATCTCTCTAGATCATTCCCTTGTTGACGTAAAGGGAGGAGCTGAGCAGGAGGCAACTGTGAGAGGAGCTGCCATGTGGGTGAGGCTTGACCTCAACACGTTGTCAGAGTTGAGTCCTTGCAGCCACGTTCGAGCCGTTGCGCTGCGACAGGAGTTTTCTCAGATGGCGCCTCCATGAGGGAAGAGCGCTTAGCACCTCCTCTCCACTGGCACAGATGGGAGAGGACTTCAGCTCTGGTTCCCAAGAGGGGTACGTGTCAGTGATAACTCTTGGTTTCCCTCTTCCCTGAATCACTGCGCTCACTACCCCGGGAGCTGTGTCCTTCCTGTTGGGGGGTTGACACTTGCCACACTCCTAGGGAGCAGGTCACATGGCAGTGCTGGTCCCTCTCTCGTTCTGTGATCTCTCACACAGACACAGCCTGCCTCAAAGAGCTGTGAGAAGAGCCAGCCCCTCTCCTCTTCCTCCGTGCCGTCCGCTCAGCAGTGCAGGTGTTCCCCTCCGAGAACGCCGTCTTCCGTTCTGGAACTGGATGGATTGGTCCTGTGATGTGGGCCCAACTATCTTCAATTCATAGGACAGGCAGGAGGGCATTGCATTTGGCTTCAGATCCAAACCACCTTCTCCAATGTAGCTACTACGACAGAGCCCCACATAACGCTGATAACGGGCTCCCCATTTGACAATTTGTCTCCCTCTTCAGAGGGAGGAAGGGTGAGTGATCGGCACTTATCACCACCAGCACGTGGCACTAACAAGTTTCTTGAGGCCCACAAGCCACAGGGTTTCTGTCCTCCCTGTGACCCACGAGCGTGGTTATGGTAAGAGAGCCAAGACAGTCCCAGGGCTGGAAACAAGACACATTAGACTTGTGCTTTAGGACGGAGCATCAGGTGACGCATGAAGGACGGATTGGAGGAGGAGGGTGGAGAATGGAGGGCCCAGTTAGGGGACGACAGCAGTAGTCCAAGTCAGAGATGATGCCTGGAAAAAGGGAGTATCAGTCAGGGTCTAACGAGAAAAACAGAACCTGTAGGAGATGCATTTGAAAAGCTTTACTGGAAAAATCGGCCTGGCAAGGCAAGCCCAGAGCCTATGGGGCAGACCCTCAGGAGGGACCGCTGGGGCTGCAGGTGTGGGGTGAAGCTGCTGCCCTCAGGCAGACGTTTGTCCTCCTCAGGGAAGCCTCAGCTCTGCTCGGAAGGCCTTTGGACTGATGGAATCTGGCCTGCCCACCCCAGCTGTCTTGGGTGTTCTCCCTCCCTCTGAGTCAACTGGTTACGGACTGGAATCGCATCTACAAAATCTCTTCACAGCAGCACGTACGCTAGTGTTGGATTGAGTAACTGGGGACTCTGGCCTAGCAAGCTGACACATAAAGGACCACCCTGTCCCTTCTCCAAATACCACAGACCGAATATTTCAGAACCAGACTCGCTAGGGAGGCTCTTTGGCTGTGCTGGGCTGGGGGCCACAACAGCATAACAAGCTCCCACTGGCTGGTGACCAGTCACCACCCGAGGTGACAAGGAGCCAGGCTGAGGGAGCATGGGTGGCTCGTCACACGTCTGCCCAGAGGTACACAGAACGATTTTTTTCGTGGCCTCCAGGCAGAACCCTCAAAGACCTGAGCTCCCATGTTGCCTCAGGTGTAGCATGAGGATACTGATGCCCACTTTACAGGATGTTTTTGAAGATGAAAAGAGCTGGCAATGGCTTCTAAGCGGTAACCACACAGATGGATGAGAGTTTCTTTCTGATGGAGACTATGACATAATCTGTAAGCATCAGCCTCCCGGTCGAGATGTCTTCACTGATGAGACCGGTGTTCCTCACCTGTTACCAGTCACCCACAGCTCAGTGAAGATGCCAGATTCCAACAATATAACAACAAAACTCAACTTTCAGATGCACGAACCAGTATTCTAGAAAGTTACGTGAAGCTATTTCGAGAAGTGTGGTAGGAATGACATTTATGTGACTCGTTTTGTACATAATCTTGGAAAACGCCTACTTATCTTCTCACATCGAAATGAAATGTTGCTTCCCCGGCGAGGGCTGCTCCACCGTCCCCAGGCCTGGTGACAGCTTCATCCCAGGATGACCACTGAGGATGGTGTCCAAACACAGGCCCCACCACTTGCTGCCGGCCTTGCTACCGCCACCTACCACTCACCTCCAGCCGCCACGCCTGGGCAGCCCTCCAGCTTCCGCCTTCCTGCCCGTTAGTGCAGGGAACCCGGTTCCCTTTGGAAAGTGGGATGAAGGGGGAGTCTAGAAACCCATTCCCATCACATCTGATGTCTGCTGTCCCCAAGGAGCTGAGCCGCTGCCTTCCCTCCAGCGCCTGGTCTGCCCTGTTTCAGGCACTGTGCTGAATGCTTTATGGGAATCATTTCTGTTATTCTTTGATACAATACTAACAGCAAGTAACATTTATATACTTACTGCTTCCTGTATTTTAGTCATTTTTCTGAGAACTTGATCTATATCAATTTATGTAATCCTCATAACTCTACAAGTAGGTGCTATTGTTATTCCCATTATACAGATGGCACAACTGAGCTTCAAGGACTTGCCCAAAATCCTACAGATTGGTAAGTGACACAGCTGGTTTTCAAATCCAGTTTCCAACTCCATGGCCAAGTTCCTATTTCTATTTCACTCTGCCACCCACCCCCCAAGACACACACACTTAGATATACTTTCAGGCTCCTGAGATATTCCTACTATTTTGGAGTTGTAGTGACCCAAACTTTGCGACCTGGGGTCCCGTGTCCTCTTGGCCGGCCCAGCTGCTTCCCCTCCTCATCTCCTGCCCTCTTGTCTTACTCGCCCCTCACCCCATCAGTCTTCCAGCAGCCACAGCATCGAAAGAGTCCGAGAGTCGAGTCCACTGTCCTGTGACACCCTCGTTTCCTGCACTGCACCATCTTTATCTGATCGCATCTCTCTTCGTTGGCCTGTGAGCACCTTTCGGGCAGAGATTGCATCTTACTCACCTTCCTCTCTTCAGATCCCGACTCGAACGAATCAGGGAAAGAGGGAGGAGATCTGTAGCGTTAGTGGGAAACCTCTGCTGGCAACCAGGTGGAAACAGGGCCGAGGGGAAAAGTTAAGGGGATTAGTGGGGGGCGGCTCAGCCTTCAGCTGCCCGCTGAGTGGAGCTTGGAGAGCGGCACTTTGCATTTGCATGGAGAGCCGGGGGACTTAGGAAGCGGAGGAGTTCACCAGGGCTGTGGGTTTGCCTGTAGTCGGGGAGCTGGGCAGCGACCCTGACGGGGCCCGCCCCTGCTTCTGTCCAACGCCACTGTCCAGGCTCCTCTGCCATTTGCATTTACTGAAATTCCCTGTTGTTTCCAGGGAAAGCGTGAGGAAGACACAAAGAGTAGCAGCACACATGGCTTGGAGGACAAAAATGAGGGAGGGAGAACAACAAGGAGGAAGGAGGGGGCAAGAAGAAAGCGGGGTGGAAAGGGAGAGAGGAAAAGAGGGGGGGAAAGGCACAAACACGGGGGGAGAGAGTATTTCAAGACAGACCGCAAGAGGCTCCACGACTGGGCTGTTCGACAATCGCAGATTAGTGGGTTCTAATGGCACCTCCACCATCTGTCCCCAGAGTCTCCATTTTGCCTCTTGTACCCTGGGCAGTGACAAGCTTACCCCCCTGCTAAACTCCACCATGATCTCTCCGATGCCCAAAAGTGGAGAAAAAGAAAAAAAAAAAAAAAACTCTGCCTTGAAAAAAGACTTAGGTGTGAGCTTAAGAGTGTGGTGAATCCCTTCCTGAGAATGTCATGAATTTTGGCGAGTGGTTTTGCCGGATCTGAGAGAGATTTGCACTGAGATAGAGAAACAGTTCATCGGCCAGACTTCGGGGGTGGGCTGTGGAAGCAGAGCAGCCTCACAGGGCCCTTGGCTCCAGAAGCAGTCGGATCGGGCCTAACTGGACCCTGCCTCCCCAGGGGCTGCATGTTTGGGTGGGGGACTCTCGGCAGGAGCAGCAGCTTTGCAGGAAAGCAGGGCTTGGAGAGATGCGCTGGAACAGCAGTGTGCAAGGCGTTTGGTCCCTTGAAAATCATCAAAGACCCCAAAGAACTTTGGTTTACATTTTTAAAAATCTATTGCTTTTTTAACATACTGGAAATTCCAACTGAGAACATTTCCAGACCCCAGAATACACAGCACACACTTCGTCAGCCCTCGGGGCGGTGACGCCATCAGACATCACGTGGTGCTGGAGATCTCGCTGCGCACTTCGGAGAGAATGAAAAACGCGAATCACATCCAGGTGTGGTTATGGAAAGAGTTGAGATCCCTCAGCTACCCAGACACTCCCCGCGACACACTTTGAGAACATCTAAGTTAGAGGCTCGCAGAGTGGTGCGCGTGACGGAATTCCCGCTGCAGCTCCTCAAAGCCTCAGACGGACGGTGAACTCAGGCAGCCGCAGCTGCGATTGGATTTCGAGCTACGTGGACCAGTTCGTGGCCCAGCCAGTCAGTATGATTCACTCGGCCAGAGGAGGAAAATCTGAGGGACCCAGGATGAAACGTAGTCAGGAATTTGGGAAAATCACAGAGAGGGCCCCGGATCCACGTGAGCTACGAAATTTGAGGGTTTGGACACAATTTGTCTAAATCTACCAGAAGCAGAAAGGCCCCATGAAACGTGTTGCTGTCAGGTCAAAAATGTAACTGTCCCCAAAGGCCTTGGACCCTGTAGCAGCATGTGCATTCCCCCCGGTGAGGTCAGCGGTGAGGTCAGCATCTGCCCTCCACCCCGCCCAGCCCCCTCCCCTTCCCTGGTGCTAGAGGAAACCAGAAGCCGCTGTAATCAGAACGAAATGTCAAATTTTTTAAAACCCGAGGAATAGCTGTAATTTGCAAGGAGACAGAATGCAAATTAGCTGACACTTGTCAAAATGGGAGACGGTTCTGTGAGCCTGTATTGCTTCAGTTTTATTAAGACTGGGTTGATTCCTGCAATTCTTGTTGCTTTTTGCCCCATTAATGGCCAAACCAATAAACAGGAAGTCAGTGGAGAGCCGTTAAGGAGCAGCATGGCCTGTTCCCTGAGGGTCCCCGTGGAGGAGAGAGAGGAATGAGTGACTGCCGGTGATCCTTTGCTTGCAATGTCCCTCTGCCCCCTGGCCTATGGGCACCTTTTGTAACATTTGCTTCCTGGGTCACAGTGCTTTGGGGCAGAGGGCAAGAAAATCAGGGCAGAGGGTAAATACTCACAGTGTTAACCTGGTAGTCCAGATGAGGCCCTGGGGGGAGCGGGTAAAGTTAGAATCCTCTAGGCAGGTTCCAGGGTAGCCTTTAAATTATTCTGCACCATTCTCTGCTAGGTGACATTGTCTGCAGTTGCTGCTGCCTGTTGGGCCCCTACCCCTGCCCTTGCCTGACCTCGGGCTGCGACTGGGGGCTGCCCCCTGACCCCAGTCCTTCTCGGTTGCTGCTGCAGGAGGTTCTGCGGCCCTTGGATTGGACTTGGCCTCTCTGTGATGGAGGTCACGTCCCAGTCCCTCATCTGTGTCCACAGTCCTGCTGGATCCTCTTCCATGGGCTCCATTAAAGGACTTGGAACCTGCTCACGGAATGAGCACGACCTGAGGGTAGGACGGAAGCACCGTTTTATTTTTGCTCCCATCTTCCCTTTAAAATCTATTCTGTGAGGACCGTTTTTCTCTTGCCTGAGGATGAAATCCGTGTCTTGGGCTGGCCTCATAATTTTCTCCTCGCTTTTAGGTAATAAAAAGATCTCTGGTCACTTTAAACCACAAATATAGTCTCAATTCAGTAATTAAAATTGTCTAGTCCTAGATAATAAAAAGTCTGGGCTGGTTTAAATGCCAGCTAAAGGGATCCGCGACAGCTGAGCAGGGCAGGGTCTCTGTCGTGCCTCCTGCCCCCGTTTCTCCTTCTCACCCAGCTGACCTGGGAGTTTCGGAGTTTCTGACGCTTTCAGAGTTTGGCGGAAGGCAGTGGAGACATGGGGGCGGGGAGGGTGATTCTGGGAAGCAGAGGTGGGTCTGCACACCTTCATTCATTCATTCAGCTGCACGGAGACCCCTTAACCTCTGGTTTTGCAGCAGCCTCTGCCACGCAGCAGCGTCACCCCCCTGGAGTCCCTTTGTTCAGGTGTATATGGTTCCTTGGTAAAATTTGGATGGCTGTAGGATGGCATGCTCTTCTTGCTGGGGACAGGGGGCAGGTGGGGGGCTTAGATCTATGCTGACCATGTGGGCGGACCACTCATGAATGGCCCGGTGCCCTCCCTGTGGTAACGAGTGAGTTCTCGCTCTAGGGGTTCACGTGAGACCTGGCGCCCCTTCCTCTCTCTCCTGCTCTCTCTCTCACCATGTGACGTGCCCGCCCCCCTTTCACCTTCCGCCAGTAGTGAAAGCTTCCTGAGGCTCTCATCAGAGGCAGATGCTGATGCCACGCTTCTTGTGCAGCCTGCAGAACTGTGAGACAAATAAACCTCTTTTCTTTACAAACTACCCAGCCTCGGGCATTTCTTCATAGCAGTGCAAAACAGACTCATACAGTCAGACATCAGTTTGAGGGTTCCCACAACTCCAAGGGCCACATTATGGGGTCTCTGTGGGTCCCATTAAAGGCCCTTCTGTAGCTTCAGGTGAAGGAGGTAATGTTTTGTTTTCCAACTTCAGTCTTTTTCTAAAAAATCTTTCTTGTATATTTTGATCTTGGTTAAAGGTCCTACTGAGAGGTCTAAGAATTGTGAAATTTGTTCTCAACTTCTTCACATTGATATGCAGTATCAATTATATTGAAACTTCCATTTTAACTTTCTTTGTGACACTCTGTATGCCCAGTGGCTGTTCTCCCTTCTTCTGGGAATGGTGCACAGACAGGTTTTGGAAGCCACTCTACCCCTCTCCTTAGCCATGTGGCTTGGGGATATTGGCCCCATCCCAGCTCTAGCAGTGGGTCTTGACGGGTGTAGGCCAATTAGCATATTCTGTCCCATGGGAATTGGCTTAGCCATGGGAACCTACTATGCCTTGAATGTCTCCCGTAAAAAGCATGTGTTGGAAACTTAATCCCCAATGCAACAGTGTTGGGAAGTAGGACATAATGGGAGGTGTTTAGGTCATGAGGGCTTCAACCTCACAAAGGGATTAATGCTAACTATAAAATATAAAAGTGCTTGAGGCTGAGAGTTCAATCTCTTGCTCTCTCTTGCCCCTCTCTTTGCCCTTCTACCATGACGCAGTGAGAAGGCCCTCACCAGATGCTGGCCCCTGATCTTGGACTTCCCAGCCTCCAGAACCTTGTGCCAATAAACGTCTGTTCCCTATAAATTACCCAGTCTCAGGTATTCTATGATAGCAGCACACAACAGACTAAGAAAATTGGTACTGGAGAAAGGGGGTACTGCCATAACAAATAGCTAAAAATCTGGAAGCAGCTTTGGAACTGAATAATGGGAAGAGGCTGGAAGAGTTGGAGAAGAAGGCTAGAGCATGCCTTATTCTAGTAAATGAATCGTTAAGGGCAATTCTTGTGAGGGCTCAGAAAAGAGAAGAACTGTAGGGAAAGTCTGGAACTTCTTAGAGATTACTTAAGTGGTTGTGATCAGAATATCGGTAGAAATATGAACAGTAAAGGCCATTCTGATGAGGTCTCCGACAGAACAGAGAAATATCTTATTGGAAACTGGAGTAAAGGCCATCCTTGTTATGAAGAGGCAAAGAACTTGGCTGAATTGTGTCCGTACCCTAGGGCTTTATGGAAGACAGAATTTAAGAGCAATGAACTAGAATATCTGGTGAAAGAAATTTCTAAGCAAAATACTGAAAAAGCGGCATGGCTTCCTTTAACTGCATGCAATAAAAAGAGAGAAGAGAGACATGATTTAAAGACAGAATTTATAATTAAAAGAGAAGCAGACTTTAGGGGTCTGAAGGATACTCAGCCTGATCATGTGGTAGAGAATGAAAGAGTATGTTCGGGAGAGGAAATCTAGGAGTTGGCTAAGCCACTGGTTGATAAACAGATTATAATGCATAAAACAAGGTAAGGAGCTGTTCATCAGGACAATGGAAGAATGACCCCCAAGGTACTTTGGAGACTACCTGTGATGACCATCACAAGCCCAGAGTGCCAAGGCCTGGGGGAAGGAAATACAGTCATGTGCCCCATGAGGATTTTTGGTCATAAGCTATACCGTATAGCCTACGTGTGTAGTAGGCTCGACCATCTAGGTTTGTGTAAGTATACTCTGTGATGTTCACACAATGACAAAATCACCTAATGATGCATTCCTCAGAACTTAGCCCCAACTTTAAGCAACATATGACTGTGTGCCAACAGAGAAGCCTAGGGTACACTTGGGACCTTGGGGCTCAAGGCCAAGGGTGGCCTCAAGTCTCTGCTCCCCTCATTCTGGGGCAATGTTCCTTGGTTCCTCCAAGTGTGGCTCAAGGGGGCTCAGGTGTGGCTCAGGCCACAGTTTTGGAAGGTGTAAGTAGGGCGAATCTTGAAAGTGTCCATATGGTGTTAAGTCTGCAGGTGAGCAGGATGCACAAGCTGTGGGGGCATGGCTTCTTTCACCTAGATTTCAAAGAATATCTCTGACAGCCTGGGAGCCCAGGGGTGGAGCCACTGCAAAGGTCCACACTAGGGCAATGCCTAGTGGAGCCATGGGGGTGGAGTCACCCCCAAGATCCCAGAATTGTAAAGCTACCAGTGTGCAACACCAGCCTGGGAGAACTGCAGGTACCCAACTTTCACCCATGACAGTGGTTGTGTGGAGTGAGCCTGGCAAAGCCATAGGGACTGGGCTGTCCAGGGCCTTGTGGGCCCAACCCTCACTCCAGATTTTCCAAAGGGTGGGATATGGTGTCAAGGAAGGTTGTTATAGAGCCTGAAGATTTAATGTTGTTTGCCCTGTTGGGTTTTGAACTGAATTGGGACCAGTTATCCTTTCCTTCTTGCCGATTTCTCCCTTTTGGAATGGGAATGTCTATTCTATGCTTGTTTCCCCATGGTATTTTGGAAGTTGATAACTTGCTTGATTTCACAGGCTCACAGCTGGAGGGAAATTTGTCTCAGGATGAATCCTGCCTTGAGTCTCACCCATATCTGATTTAGAGGAGACTCTGAATTTGGACTTTTGAGTGGATGCTGGAATGATTTAAGACTTTGGGGACTACTGGACGGAATGGATGTATTTTGTGTGTGAGAAGAACATAAATTTGGGGGGCCAGGAGTGGAGTGCTGTGGTTTGAATGTGTCCCCCAAAAGCATGTGTTGGAAACTTAATGCCCAATGCAACGGGGTTAGGAGGTAGGACCTAACGGAAAGTGTTTAGGTCCTAAGACCTCCACCCTCATGAATGGATTAATGAAGGTCATAAATTACAAAAGTGCTTAAGGCTGCAAGTTCAATCTTTTTCTCTCTCTCTCTCACCCTGTCTTTGCTTTTCAATGAGAGATGCAGTAAGAAGACCCTCACCAGATGCTGGCCCTTGATCTTGGACTTTCCAGCCTCCAGAACTGTGAGCCAATAAATTTCTGTTCATTATAAATGACCCAGTCTTAGGTATTCTGTTATAGCAACACAAAATGGACTGACACAGCACCTAAACAGCCAGGGCAGAGAGAGGCAAGGAAATGTGCTGAGGAGTTTGCCTGGGAATATGCAGTCTCTCTCATCTGTGGGAATGACCAAAGAGACCCTCTCTCTTCTCTTGAACAATGGGAATCTGGACAGTAAGGTCTGGAATTGTCATGGCCATTTTGCTGCCACAAGGGGATACTACCAGGAGTTACCAGGATACTACCATGTAGTCCCTGGACATAAGTCAAACTCACGGAAGGCTCATGCCTTGGTCATGAGAAACCAGGTCCTAGAGACATCATTTGAGTCACTTGGTCAGCCTTCCTGAAACAGTGGTTCTCAACTGGGGGTGATTTTGCCCCTCCTCCCCAAGGGGACATTTGGCAATGTCTGGATGCATTTTTGATTGTCATAACCCCAGGGGGGATGCTGCTGACGTCCAGTGGGTAGAGGCCAGGGACAGCTGCTAAATGTCCTACAATGCACAAGACAGCCCCCACAATGAAGAACTTCCTAGCCCAAAATGTCAGTAGTGGTGAAGGTGAAAAATCCTGCTCTAACACCAAAACTGTATCTGGCTTTTTCAACTAGAGGAGCCAAGGAGGTTCTTTTATTTTTTTGAATGAGCTTTGTTGGCTTTCTGGTGACTTGCAATGACAAGGATCCTGACAGCCCCTAAAACAGCACCACCTTCCCATCCCCAAGGGCTCCCCTCAGAGCCTCACCTTGGGCCTGCAGCCCCCCAAACCCAGGAATGGCCCTTGTGACACTGTCATTCTTTCTGCCTCCTTGGTAGCCACTTTAAGAAGCAGTGTCCTCCCCTCCCCAGTCCCCATCAAGAATCCGGTCTCCTTAAGTGTTAATGATCCCTGGGTGAAAGCATTTACAACTTTGCTTAAAAATTTCAAGGTCACTATTCAAAATTTTTACTGTGAATGATTTCAGACCTACAAACTAAGTGCCCACTTTGCAACTTAAAAAAATGTCTCCTTTCCCAATAGCACTTTCCTCTCCCTCCTCAAGAGACACTTGTCCCCTAAATTTGGCATTTACCTTCTCATGCTTATTTTTTATATAGCATCTCCTCTTTATCTTTTCCTAAACAATACATAATACTTCTTTGAATATTTTGTATACACAGATAAAAAATGATATCATGTTGTGTATAGTCTCTGGTGACTTGTTTTCTTTGTAACGTTTCTCAGAATCCCCTAGAGTGCTTTAGGTAGTTTGGGTTCTTCTATGTTTGTTTCATTACATGAATTATATATCCATTTTCATGGTAAAACACAGTCCAATTTTTCCCCAAGTGACAAAGATGCCACTCTGAAGACTCAAGAGCTTATGTCCTAGACCAGCAGTCCCCAACCTTTTTGGCACCAGGCAGCAGTTTCATGGAAGACATGAAGACAGGTTTTGCACGGATGGGGTGGAGACGGGGGTGGGGGTGGGGGAGAGGCGGAGCTCACGCGGCCTTGTGAGCCACAGGGAGCAGTGGCCAGAAATACAGATGCAGCTTCCCTTGCTTGCCTGCTGCTCACCTCCTGCTGTGCGACCAGGTTCCTAAGTTTCATGGAAGACAATTTTTCCACTGATGGGTTGGGGAGGGGCCAGAGCTCAGGTGGTGATGAGCAGCCCGGCCGTGGCCCCGGGGTTGGAGGCTGCAGTCCTAGAGCACATGTACAAACTTGCAGTGCATTCACCTAGAAGTGGAATCGTAGGATGTGTGCACCTTCGCACCCTACCAGCCGTTGCCAAATTGGTCTCCAAGGTCACTTGGAATTTACTTAAGCTGTATATGTTGTTTAGATGTGTTAAAGGACACAGATATTGTTCTTGGCCTTCATCCATCTCAATCACTCCTGAGATTTACTGGGTCTTGTGTACCAAGATTGTGTGGCTAAGGACAGTAGAAAGACTAACAGCCCCCTAATCTCTGGAAATTATGCATACATCACCTTCCATGGCAAAAAGGACTTTCTAGTTATGATTAGATTAAGGACCTTGAGATTGGAACATTATCCTGGATTATTCAGGCAGAAAAAATGTAATCACAAGGGTCCTCATAGGACAGGTGGGCGGTCAGAGTCAGAGAAGGCAATGTGACAACGGAAGCTGGAAGGAAGTGAGGCTGGAAGGAAGTGAGGAAGCAGTCATGAGCCGAGGACTGCAGGAGGCTCTCTAGAAGCCGGAAAAGGCAAGGAAATAGGTTGTCCCCTATAGGTTGAAGAAGGCACGCAGCCTGCTGACCCATTTTAGGGTCCCGATCTCCAGAAGTGTAAGATAATACGTTTATGTTGTTTTAAGCCACTGAGCGTGTGGTAATTTGTTATATCAGTGATATGAAATATTTAGTAAGCTAGGCCAACTCAGAACAAAATTGAGAAGGCAAAGCTCGTCTCTGGTGACTCCACCCATTGACTTACAGTAGGCTATCATAGTCCATTCAGGCTGCCATAACAAAATATTGTAAACTGGGTGGCTTATAAAAAACAAAAATGGGGCCAGGAACTGTTGCTCATGATTTTAATATCAGCACTTTGGGTGGCCAAGGTGGGAGGATTGCTTGAGCCCAGGAGTTCAAGACCAGCCTGGACAGCATAGTGAGACCCCTGTTTCTACAAAAAACAATACAAAATTAGCTGGCATGTTGGTGTGTGTCTGTAGTTTTAGCGACTTGGAAGGCTAAGGTGGGAAGATTGCTTGAGCCCAGGAGTTTGAGGTTGCAGTGAGCTATGATGACACCACTGCACTCTAGCCTGGGCAACAGAGGGAGACACTGTCCCCCCAAAACAAAAACAAAAGCAAAAACTGGAAATGTATTTCTCACTGTGCTGGAGGCTGGGAAGTCCAAGACCAAGGTGCTGGCAGATTAGGTGTCTGGTGAGGGCCTGCTTTCTCATAGATGGGGCTGTGTCCTCACATAGTGGAAGGGGCAAGGCAGCTGAGCTCTATGGGGCTGAGGGTACTAATCTTACCCATGAGGACTCTGCCCACATGACCTAATCACCTCCCAAAGGCCCTGCCTCCTAATACCTTGCCGTGGGGGTTAGGATTCCATATGTAAATTTGAGGGGAAGCTCAAACATTCAGACCATAGCAGAGACTTTAACAAATGTTTAGTCTTCTCTCCTTACTTCTTTTTCAATCCATCCCAAGCACTGACCCTTCAGGCTGCCCTGAGGGCCTATTAGAGAGGAAATCTCCTAATGTAGATTTTAATGTGAGAAAGTCTCCAAGGTGCCTTAGGAGCTCTGATGAAAGGAAATCACATCTATTATGTGTGAGGCACTGTCCACCGTGCCTTCACCTGGTATCTCACTTAAGCCTCACAACAACACAGGGAGGTAAGAATAATACTATCAATAATAGCAATTACTTACTATTGAGACCGTGTTTTTGGTTCTACCATTCAAGAATTCAGTTTAACTGCACAGCTGGGCATGGTTGTCTCCTTTTTGTTGATGAAGGACACTAATTGATTTGGCCAAGACTCCAAAGCTGGTGTGTCATGGAGCAAGAGTTTGTAACCCAAATCTGTGGGATCTCAACATTTCTGCTTCGTTTTTGGCAATTTCCTGAGAAGACAGCTGTAAAAGGAGCCCCAGCCAGTCCTTGCCTTTGTAGCACACAGCCTGGGTTCCTCTTCTTCTTGTCAATGCCATGTGTTGATCATAAATCTCTTTGCCTCAGTCTCAGACATCCCTGAGTTCTGTGTTTATGTGTTACGTCTGCAGAAAGAGCAATGTGCACTTGCTATCACGAAGGTGTGTTGACAGGACACTCCCAGACAAATACAGTTGCGACTGCAGAGGATGGGGCGGCTCCTCCCCAGTCCCTGTGCCCCTGCAAACACTTTCTCTCCCATCTGCGGACGATAACCTTGTGGCTTACCTCCTCCTGCCAGCGGGGGCTGTCGAGGGTGTCTATGGGGAAACTGGCGGATTGCTATCAGCATGTTCCAAAGCACACGTGTGTAAGTGTTTGTGCGTGCACACATGGGGCAGGAGTGGCTGCCATATGAGTTCCTTTATGATGACCGGGCTGGACCAAAAGTTTCAAGCATGGAGATTACTGCAGTCTCTGATCTATTGCTGAAGCTTGGAGACAGGAGTGGGGCTGGGCATGGATGACGAGGCTTTAGTGGCCATTTTCCTGGCAATGGTAGTTTTATGGGCTTTAAGAATATGCCATCTCTATCTAGCTCTACTCAGAAAGCTGCTTAAATGGAAACTCAGTTTGCCTAGTTGCAGGAATGCGTGATCACATGGCTAAGCACAGGGCAATGGGGTGTGACTTCCACTACTGTAAAAGTATGACCTTGAAGTCAAGCCAACTGAAGACAAGCCACCTTTCATGGTTGTGGCTTTAATTTATCCATCCTGAAATCTAGGTTCCTGACGGACTTCCTGGGGCAAAGCTGCCCATCATTCTAGACTGTCTGGATTGGTACAACAGTGGGAAATAAACTTTCACTTTATTTAAGCCACTTTGTCTTGGGTGTTTTATTATAGCAGTTGAGTAGTTTCACTCTAATTATATAACTACATTCTACACAGCACCAAGAGAGCAATTACCAGGCTTTACACTTGCAGAAAGGATTAAATTATTTGGGGCATATGTTTTTTTGACCAGATGGACTACAAAAATTGGATTATTCCTCCCATATCTACTTTACTTTTTTATAGTGGATTTGCATCTTAGATTGGGGTCAATGTCTAAAGTTAGGGCATAAGGTAAGAGTCATTAATATTTAAAATGCACTTTAATACTCTGAATAAATCCAATGCAGACAATGTTTTCTTCCAGCGTTCAAAGATGGCTGTTTCTCTGGTTGTCTTGATGATGACTGACATTTAGGGATCTCGTTATATAAAAATATGTTTTAAAATATGCTTATTCCTTCCTCCGCCCCAACTTTTCCTTCCTGTCTCTTGGATAGAGGTGAATTCACCTAAGTTTACATGGGTATGAAGCAATTCAGTACAAACACTGGCGTCCAGTTGCTTGGCTGCCAGGAAAGATGTGGACTCTGAATGCTGGAGGCCAGAGAGCTCCCAATCCATCTGATTTACTTCAGGTGCAATCCTGCCTTGGGTTAGGGAGCTGGATGCAGTGATTTAATGAGATAGCTTTGAGCAAAGACAGGCAGCCTCCGGAGCGGCAGAGGAAGCAGTCGCTTGCATGGGCAATTATTTCTGCCTCTTTTCCCATCCTCTCTAACGTCTACCTTAAGTATATACTGATTTATACCTAAAAATCTCCTTACTCTGACTTATTGCTTTAATAGATGTTTCAACACAAATCCTTGCAGTATTTCCCATTACTCATCATTTATATATAGTTTTTGCAAACTAGATTATTTTTTAAACATTCACTGTGGGTATTTGGTAAAGAAAAAATATCCACACTCCCATTACCCTGCCTCAACAACTATCTTTATTTACCATAATCCCTCTTAGCTTTTGTCCAAACGAATACATTTTTCTTTATTTGTAATTACATTGGCTATATTATTTGATATATGACCTTTTTATTTAAAATTTTATTATCAAAATCTTTCCATGTAGCTACACTTTTGTGATTATAATTTTAAGAGTTGCACAAAAGCCTATTGAATTTATGTATTATATTTTACTCTCTAGTTGCCACAAACTATAATGGAGAGAATAATATCCACTTCACAGAGTTGCTGAGAGGATTATATGGGTATGTAGTGCTTAGCCCAGTGCCTAACACATCACAGAATGGGTGGAAAACATGGTTTTTGAACACAGACTTTCTGGCTTGGACTCCCACATCTCTCTAGCTACATCTGGGAAGTTACTTACCCTCACTGTGCCAGCTTCTTCAGTTATAAAATGGGGATTTATAGTAACTCTAATCCATAGTTTGTTGTGAGAATTAAACAAGTTAAGTACTACGTGTGTTAGTTGTGGTCATTGTTATCACCCTCATTTTTATTTCTCTCCTATATATTTGTTCTTTGCCAAAGTCTGAGAATCAATCCTTTTAAGTAATTCAATTTCATGTCTTATTGCTTTATCTAAAAGTCCCACAATGATAATGAATGATTAAAATCTTACCTGGCATAATTGTTCTATTGCATATTTTAAGGTTGATTTGTTTTTTAGAATTGTCATTAAACATACAGTTGGGCTTTTTGTGTACAATGGGTATTACTTTTTACATAAAAGTGGACATTTCTGTTCCTTTCTTTAAAATTCTTAACAGAAGGAATAGATGTTAGATTGTATTAACACACTGACTGCCACACTAGAAAAAAAGTTTTTTCCTTGGGGCCACGGTGTTTTATTATGAAAATAGAATAAAAAATTCAAAAACAAAACTATCCTTTCTAATTTAATGAAAAATTGTTCATTTTTTATTGTTTGCTGTGTGTGCGTTATATGCAACTTGAAAACTAGATCTCATGGCTCCCAAGGTGAAGGGACGTGTGAGTTATATATGCTTCATGATGCCCCAGTCTCAAAACTAGCATGAGTTAAATACAACTCACATGGCAGTTAATGTGTTGAATGCTTTGCATCACCCATTGAAATGGTTGTGTTGTTTCTTGCTGCACTTCTGAAGCAATGTGCATTTGCTCTTAATTAGATTTACCAGCTTAGGTTTACTTACCTCACCCTTATCCTTATCTTACCACTCCTTTTGATTTCCTTTGATCTTTTTCTTTCCCTTTTCATGCTTCCTCCTGTATTCTCTATGCAAAATTAAATAGTAGGTATATTAGTCAGGATTCTCCAGAAAAACCGAAGCAATAGGATATATAAGAGAAGGTTTATTGTAAGAATTGGCTCATGTGATTTTGGAGGCAAAGAAATCCCACAATCTCTCATCGGTAAGATGGAAGCCCAAGAAAGCCAGTGGTATAGCTTTAATCCAAGCTCAAAGGCCTGAGAACCAGGGAGTCAATAGTATAAGTCTCCACTTGAGTCCAAAGGCCTGAGAACCAGAGGCACCAGTATCCAAAGGCAGAAGAAGATGGATGTCACAGCTTAAGCAGAGAGAGCAAATTCTCCCTTCCTCCACCTTTTTGCTCTATTTGGGCCCTCAATAGAGTGCATCATGCCCACCACATTGGTGAGGGTGAACTTTTTCACTTAGTCTGTCAATTTCAATGCCAACATCTTCCAGAAACAGCCTCAAAGACACGCTCAGAAACAATATTTCACCAGCTATCAGGGCATCCCTTAGCCAAGTCAAGTTGACATGTAAAATTAACCATCACAGTAGGAAAGTTTAGATTAGGGTCTGCTTGGTGTGGAGCTTATGTGAGCACTCTATCCAGCCCATGAATGGACAACCACCAAGTGAAGAAGTAAAAACCACTCCCGTTAACTTTTAAACATTGACAATGATAGATGACTAGTAATGAGTACTAGTTAAAAGGATTTAATGAATTCAATGCATTGTTAGTACTTCTTTACTTAAGATTTGAAAATTAATCTTAGCATTTATACAATGTACAATGTTAAATATTTCACTTATTTTGAACTTAAAAGTATTTCCTGTATGTTATTCTGTGACTGTTATAAGAACAGACTTTTGACAGAGCTACTTATATCCTTGGAAATCTGTGTTTAGTCACAGGCAACACTGCATGGCTCTCTCAAGAATTTTTTCCAGAGCTCATTAAGTATTGTATCTGGTAGGAATATGATTGTTAATTGTGTTTACAAGTAATGCGTGCATAAATAAGTAGAACAGGCAATATTAATAATTGTTAAGATATTTTAGAACAGCATATGTTATGCTAAGTATGGTTGATAGGAATAGATTTTCTCATTATAAGCCTCCTTTATTTTACTGGAATAAATCATATATGCTCCTGGTATATTATTCTTTTAATGTAGGGCTGATTTTACTTACTGATATTTTATTTCAATACTTTCTATTTGTATTCAAATATGATGTTGGCATGGAGTTTGCTTTGTTGTGGTATCTTTATCAGACTCCAGGCCCTGTGTCATACTGACCTTACAGATTATTATAGGCACCCTGAAAATTTTTGTTTGCTTTGGAGCAGTCTATGGTATACAAAAATCATTTGTGCAGGACATAATCAGCAGCATAGCTTTATGGCCTTTGTAAATAATCTTCAAGTTAAATCTAACACCGTTTTCCATTTTTTCTTGCATTAGGTTTGTAATACCATGTTTTTAAAGACATTTGTTCTACCTTATTGAGGTTTCAAATTATACAACAGTTCAGCAGAATGTACTTTCATAATTTAAAAAATTATTTTATATCAGTTGTGATATTAATACTAGCTTTCTAATTTTAGTTTTATTAGCTTGAATTTATTTTTGATTAGCTTTCCTAGTTTAGGCTTCTTTATTTTGTCATTTATATTTTGCCTTCTTATTTCCTTCGGGTTTCTATTGCTATTATCCTTGCCAATAATGTCCCTTGTTCTGGTGACTCTGCCCCTTTCTTTAGCCACAGATGTTTGGCTGATGCAAGTATAGGTCTCCCAAGAGGTAGGATTAATCATTAGAGTCTTACTAACTAGAAATACAATTAAGAAACTGAAAGACTATGATTGTTAACTGTGGAGAGCCAATATGAAAGGTCAGAGTGTGTCTGGACCAGTATTGTCACCAGCAAAGCCCTGCGCCAGCTGAAATTAAGGAAAAGAGGATACCAGCCCTAGTGGTGGAAGCTAGTGGGAAGAAACACACGAATGTGTAGACAGAAACAGAGACCGGGGACCATGTCACCCCCAGGAGATGAAAATGGAGAGCCTAGCTACCTTTGTTTTTCTCATGCCAGTGAGGTTTGACTTCACTTGCTCACCATGTATTTCCATGAGGCTCCCCCTTTGTTTTTATATAACTCCTATTTTATCTTTAGGCGAGAGTTTCTGTATCCTGTAACCAAACCTCTCTTGAAGATATTCTCTTATGTTTTTAAGCTTAATGCTTATTTCACTTAATTGACTTTTTTTAAATAGTAGAAGAATTTAAAGTAAGTAAGAGGCTGAAGTGGTTACAAATTTATTATTTCTCTCATTAATTAATTATTCAGAAGCATTCAGACCCCCTGATTCTTTGATGATGTTTGCTTTGCCCATTTTTTCTCTATTCTTAGCAGCCACCACCAAGACACAGTTTATTCTCATAATGATTGTCTTAAGTTTCTCCCAAATAGATAAGGTACCAGATTGTCATCTCATTCTCTCTCTGAATTACAAATCCAAAATAGGCAAAAAGCAAATCCATATCTCTGTGAGCATATATCTGCATGTACATAGAGGGGGGAAAAAGATAGGGAGAAAATAGACCGAAATGTTACCAGTGGTTATTCAGTTTTTATTTTGTTTGTGCTTCTCTGTTTTCTCAAAACAATGAGAGTGCATTATTTTGTAATCAGATAAATGCAATTATGTGATACTAAAAACTGAACAATTAATTTTCTCTGAGTCTGACTTTGCTGTAAAACAGAGCTTTTTATGTTTAACATTTTCATTTTCATTGATTTCCACATTTGCTATTATTTGATCCAAATGTAATTTTGCAGTGGATTTTTTTATTTGTAAGCTTTAAAAATGTTCTGTCTGTTTTAACTTAATGCTATTGATAGAGCATTACTTACCTGAACATCAGACTTGGAAGAAAGTTGGGTCACAACCTTTGTTACCTTCCACTCTGCATCTACCCTTTTTTTTTTGAGACAGGATACCATCCTGTCAACTGGGCTAGAGTTCAGTTTCATCATCACAGCTCACTGCAACCTGAAACTCCTGGGCTCAAGTGATCCTCCTGCCTCAGCCTCCCTAGTAGCTGGGACTACAGGTGTGCACCATGACACTGGGATTTTTCTATTTTTTTGTAGAGATGGGATCTCACTTTTGCTCATGCTGGTCTTGAACTCCTGGCCTCAAGCAATCCTTCTGCCTCGGCCTCCAAAAATGCTAGGATTACAGGCGTGAGCCACCGTGCCGAGCCTGCATCTGCACTCTTAACTGGCTCTGGCCTGTCTTTTCCAGGCCTGGAGAGAGCACAAATGGTTAACACAGGTACGTGTGTCTGTGCATTGCTTTCAACAATTATTTATGTGGGGCTTACAGCATGCTGGCACTGTTCTAGTGTCTGAGGATAGGATACAGAAGTAAACAAGACAGATTAACCCATTTTCATGGAGCTGATACTCTAACAGGGGAGACAAGCAAACAAATCAGAGTGAGGCATATTGAAAGAAGAGCTATCTAGCAAAAAAAGAAAAAAGTTCCAGTGGGATAAGATAGAGATTAGATTTTCAGGAAGGCATCTTTGCAGTGGCCATCTTTACCGTGAGATCTGAACATGTGATGAAAGTCATTCCAGGCAGCAGGGGCACCGCGCAGAA
>CAUYRT010006398.1:0-15613 GCA_963574885.1 Lepilemur ruficaudatus | reverse complement strand
CCCCGTCTCTACTAAAAATAGAAAGACATTAATTGGCCAACTAAAAATATATAGAAAAAATTAGCCGGGCATGGTGGCACATGCCTGTAGTCCCAGCTACTTGGGAGGCTGAGGCAGGAGGATCGCCTGAGCCCAGGAGTTTGCGGTTGCTGTGAGCTAGACTGACGCCACGGCACTCTAGCCCAGGCAACAGAGTGAGACTCTGTCTCAAAAAAAAAACCCCTTATGTCATGCTATTTTTGGTAGGCAGTCGCATCACTCCTCCCTGAGGCTCCTGCCTATTCCCTGAAGAAGGAAATGACTCGGTGGTTCCCCCAGGGAGGTTCACCTCACAAAACTGAAGGGTGCAGGTGGGGCAAGCAGGCACTGAGCTCAGAGTGCAGGAATGCAGGGAAGGCGGGCTCCTGGCCAGGCTGGCCACCAGGAGGCAGGAAGTGAGGCACCTGGGCAAGAGGTGGGGGAGAGTGGCCCACCTCCAGGGGCAGAGCAAGGGAGTGCCCAGGTGAGAGCTGGGTGATGATGCACAGACAGCACCCTGGGCGGGGAGCGTGGGGGAGGCAAAGAGGAGACAGGGCAGAGATCAGCACCGCTAGCAAAAGCCCTCCTGGCTCCCATTGCAGCTTCTTAGGTGGCAACACTAGACCAGACAAATGAGATAGGGAGGCAGGCAGAGGGCAAAGACATACGGCGAGACAGACATATACACACAACAGAGGGCATGCGAGAGTGAGCAGACAATGCAGACTGAGCCCACACCATGGCAGGAGACGAGACATTCTTTTTTGTCTCTCTGTCACACACACGCAGGATACAGATGTTATTGGGATTCAGAACTCTACATATATCCTGAGACAGTCACACACCCACACACATGCACACATACACACACACACAACACACGGAGCCAGGCACCCCCTGCGGCACAGACGAAGCCTCAGAGACACATACAAGCACACAGAGACACAATGTCCCCAGTAGATTTATACAGCCTCATCCAGGTCACTTCTGCCCTGCCCCTTCTGGGCTCTTCTTTACCTGGGCCCAGGGCAAGTCCGATTAACTAGGCGACAGCTAATGCTTTTGTCAGGCACAGCTAAACACTTTAAACTCATTAGTTTATTTAATCTTTGCCACAATCCTATGAGGTAGATATTATTTCCCCATTTGAGAAACGAGGAAGCAGATTCAGAGAGATTAAGACACTTGCTTAAGCCACACAGCTGGTGAGCAGCAAAGCTGGGGTTTGGACCCGAATCAGTGTGGCAGTCTTCACCCTGTCTGCTACCCACTGGGAGCAGCCTCCTGGCTTTCCTCTCCGTCTGGAGAGATCTGGGCTGGGAGAAGAGAGGGTGCAAGGACAAGAAAGGACAAACCCTGGGAGATGCCTAACCTCAGGCTGGGACAGGAGGGACCCTTAGGGGGCGGCATTACTCCTGGGCTGGACAGAGCTAAGCCGGCTAGGAGAACTGCACGAGGAAGGGGGCAGCCTGCCCCTGCAGCTGGGCAGCGGGGTGCTGGGGCCAGGCCACCGGCTTCTGAGGGTGATAAAGCCGGGAACCCAACTGAGACTGCAGATCTGAAGCAGCTCTCTGGCCAGGCTGGCGGCCATTGTTCCCAGCCTCCAATCAGGAGCACCCACTTCCTGTTATTTTAGGCGGCAGGAAATGACCCCATCTTGCAGCCAGGGCCCCACCACGTCCCTCCCTCAGCCCCAGCAGGGCTGCCCAGGCTGTTGCCCAGATGCTGAGGGCAGAGGCCCAGCCTCGGGCCAAGGCCAAGAAATGGCCCATGGCTGCACTGGTACCACCACCTGGGTCCAGGGCCTCCTTCTGGTCCAACTTGCTTAGACTCCAACCTGGCAGGATTCACAGGGGACCCAGGGCTCTGCTAGCTCTACCTCTGTCTGCCAGAGAAAAGATCATGGGGTCCCCAAGACCAAGAGGCCTACAAAGACCAGTCATGGAAGGCAAGCAGGCCAGACCCTGTTACTGGGCTGGCTTGGGCCATGATAATTGAATATAGAGGTGCAGACTTTTGAGTCAGACAGACTTGGGTTGACATCCTGCCTCTGCCAGTTCCTAGCTGTGTGACTTTAGGCAAGTGACTTCATCTCTCTGAGGCTCATCTGTGAAATGGGGATAATACTAGTCCCTACTCATGGGACTGTCCTGAAGAACACGAGACAATGTACACGACGTGCTGAGGTTTGTGCCTGGCACAGAGAAGACACTTAATAAGTAAGAGTGGGAAATAATAAAAGATTCGCCATAGAGTCTATACCTGGCCCACATATTCCCCTCCTACAACCGGTAGAAGCTAATGGTGGCAGCAATACCATGTTCTCTACCCCCTACCATGCTCTCTGCTCCCCTCGGGGCAGAGCTGCAGCTGAGAGGTGATGGAGGAAACACTGAAGGCTGTGCCCGGGGTGCCAGGCAGAGCTACCACCAGCCAACAAAGCTGCATTATCTAGGCCTGGCTGGTTGGCTCCCTCCCTAGCCCCAAGGCCCAGCAGGGACCCAAGGACATGGTTCCCAGTGGCTTGCCAGCCACCTTCCAGCCTTGGGCAAACCTGAGATCTACCCTGAGGGCAGGGTGCCACTCTAATCTGGGCCCTGCTTTCAGCTCCTACCCCTTTCTCTTAGCCCTGACCCACCATCCTGGGAAGAGGGTGCTGAGCTGGCCCAGTGCCCCTTCCTCCTCATTTGCATTTGCGTGACTGCACATTAGGGGCTCATTAGAGGCCTCATTATTGGGCCCACCAGCCCAAGGAGGGAGTGGGAAGCTGTCAGTGGGAGGTGCCAGCCGGGCTGCCTGCTGTATGCATAGTCCATTGTGCCAGTCTCACCAACTTCTACTCATCCTTTCAGATCCACCTCAAATGCCTCCTCCTCTGTGAAGCCTTCCGCTAGCAGAGCCTACTGCCCACTGCGTCACCATCATACCTGATTTCCCTGCAGTGAACAGACCTTCCTCCTGCACTGGGCTAGGAGCTCCAAGGGTAGGTAGGGACTCTGTCTGATTCACTTCTCTGTCATCCACACAGCATAGGGGTGCTGGACAGCTGGTTGCACCCATTTCGTGGGTCTTCTCTCCTACTCCCACTGTTCCACTTTAGGTACAGGGGTCCCTCTGTTCCCCAGATGCAGCCTGGCTCACGTCTGTCTAGAACCCCCTTCCCCTGCCCTCTGCAATACATTTACTTCCTGAAATTCTAATCAATCACATCTCCTCCCCAGGCCTCTGAAGGAACTAAAAATAATAGCAAAAAAACAGCTGGCATTTATTGAGCACTAGCTATGTGGCAGGGCCTAGGCCAAGTGTTTTATGTGTGCATCTAATTTAATGATCCCAGTGTTTCTATGAGACAATTTCTAGCATTATTCTCATTGTATAGATGGGAAAACATGAGACTTGGGTTAGTGAGACTTAGGCTAGTGAGGCAAGTTAAGAAGCAGAGACTTAAACTGTTTGATTCCAGAGTCTACATTCTCAACTGACTCCCAATTCCTTCCCCTGTCCTTCCCCATACGTCCTGCCTCCCTGCTGGCACCAGTTGCAACAGGGTAACCACAACAATGGTAATAACACTTTATTGCAGGTGTCTGGTGTCTGTGTGCCAGGTTCCTTTAGTTACGTCATCACTAACCCTCACATTAACCCCACAGGGTTGATAACCCTACTCCCATTTTCCAGGGACAGAAACTGTGGCTCTAGGAGGTAAGTCACTTGGTCCAGGCCAGTAGCCAGTAAATGGCTAACTGTGATTTCCATCCAGGTCTTCTGACCCAAAAGCAGGCACCACACTGGTCCCCTATTCCATGCGGTCTGTGTTACTGCTCAGTGTGCAAGTGTGAAAGGGAACTCAAAGGGGGCAGAGATCAGATCATGTCACTTGCACTCAGGGTCTAGGAGCCATGCCTCAAACTCTCACAGAGGGCACATGCTGTGGGCATGAAGCCCTTGCCTCACAGCGGACTCCTGTCACCTTCAACTTCTCTCTGTGTAGGGACTGGCCACCCTCCTGATCCAGGTGCTCATATAACTCCATCTAGACCCCTGTGCATAGAAGAGTCTTCCCCATCCAGGGCCACGTGTATAGTCCCCCACCCCACCCAGGCCCCCAGTACAGCCAAGCATCCCACCCATGCCCTCATAGTCACTCCAGGTATCCTACCCGAGTGACCTAATGTATACTAGCCACCACCCCCATTCTGGTCCCTGTGTACACACTAGTGCTAGGGATCCTCAGGTGCAGAGGGCCAGTAAGCAGATGGATGGACCCAGGCTGGGCCTCCGGGGCGTCCCCTCTCAGTCTCAGCCTAGCCAAGACAGACCCAGGCACCTTTGTTCCCAACACAGCCTACAGCCCCCCAAAACCCACCAGTCTGGTGGTAGCCTCCACTCAGTGAACTCCAGCTCCTACACCCACACATTCCCAGGGAAGCACCCATGCTGGCATGGGGAGGAGCCCACCCACAGCCAAGCAGCCCCACCTTATCCTGAGCTCTCTGCACCCACAGATACTGTTTCATCCTGGGCCCACACCCCAGGGGACAGGGAGGTGACAGGATTAGGCTCAAAGACTCCTTGGGGGCGTAGGGATGGAGCCACCTCTCCCCTGAGTCAGTGGGAACAGAATTTGGGTCCTAAGCAATCATGCTCTTCTCTCCCCTTCTAGGAAGAAAGAGAAATTGCCTCCCTCCAACACCAGGTCCAACCAGAAACCTGTCCCCACCCCCTCATCAGCGGCTCCCACATCCCAGTGGGATTTGCAGGAGTCCTGGGCACTGATGGTTGGTGGAGTGAGGGGAGGGGAGCTTTGGTGGTGGTCTAGAGTGTGGGAAGGGACAGTGTGAGAGAGAGAGAGACAGGGGGAGGTATCTAAAGCCTCAGGCTGGGGAATGATGTGGCAGGTCCCGGAGGCAGCGCCGGCCTTGAGCTTTTACCTCATTCTCCAGTGAGATTCAGGCCCAGAGAGGCCGGGAAGGAGGGCGAGCAGGATAAGCAGATTTACTTCTGTCCCCCTCCTCCCCAAGTCGGGCTGGGTGGGCTCCGGAGTAGGCCTGGCTGCAGGGGAGGCGGCCCACTCCCCAGCTCCCGCCCTCGCCCCAAACAATGCCGCCTCCCCCTCCCCCTCGCCTTTATCCGGCGGGTTACTTGGCAGCCGCCGCTAGAGACCTCCCTCTCCCCTCCCCTCCCCTCCCGGCCGGCCCGCGGCGGCAGCAGGCCCTTTGCGCGGCAGCTGGACGGATGGGGTGGGGGCGAGGTCTGGGCCAGGGCCCGGGGGCGGGGGCACGAGGGCCTGGGCTTCGCTAAGCTGGGCGCCAGGCCGGAGATTCCGGACCCCAACACACATTCGGGCTGGGGTCACACGTGCCTACGGGGGATGGGGAAGGGAGCAGAAGCTCCAGCTCAGTAGAAGAGGATCTTCAGGGCCTGGGGTGGATCGGGAAGGGAGGTGGAGGCGGGGAAGCCGAGATGGCACTAAGCTGAGGCTGAAGGGTCACCGCACCAACTCCCAAGCGGGGTCCCCGCGGATCCCGACGCCCAGTGAGTCCGGCGCCGGGAGTGGGGGAGGGGGCAGCTGTCAGAAGATGCCTCTGTAGCCCGGAGCCGCCGCCGCCGCAGCAGCCTTTATTTTTAAACTTCCAAGTGGTCAGAGGGCGCGGCGGGGGAGGGGGGGTCCCCGCCCGGAGGCCGGCCTCATCCTCAGCCTCCTCGAGGCCCCACGACCTCCTCCCATCTCGCCTCCGCGTGGCTCCCCGCATACCTGGGGGTGAGCCCGGACCCAGCTCCGCATGCGGGCCGTTTTCCATGGCTGCGGCGTCACTAGAGGTCTTGGGGGTCTCAGCGGCGACGGCGGCGGCGGCCAGCGGCCAGGACAGGAGTCCCGGGGCGCATCACGCCCGGCCCGGCCCGGCGGGCAACGACTCGGTGGCGGGGGCGCTCCGGGCAAGGTCGAGGCTGGTGGCCCGCGAGGCTCGGAGTCGCCGGCTGTCCGGTGTCTGTCGGCTCCGGCCGCGATCCTGCTCCCTACCCGGCGCCGGCCCAGTCCCGGCCGCGGCCCAACCCTATTGTACCGCCCGGGCTGGGCCTGGCCTCTCCGCTGGCGCGTACCAAGTACGAGGCGGGGGGAGCCGCCCACGCAGCGCCCCGGGACCGAGCCGCCGCGCGCCCTTGCCGCCCGCCCCGCCCGGCCCTGGAACGCGGCTCCCGGAGCCTCCCGGCGTCTCTTTTGCGGCCACAGCGGGGTGGGCGCCACGGTTCCGGGGGTCGCCGGCCGAGCTGCCTCCCCCTGCGGCCGCCCGTTGGTACGCGCCACAGCGCGAGAGGACTATGTAGGGAGCGCTCGGGTGACTCACCCGCCGCTGGGACTGGGGGAGTGGGGGACCGGGGCTGGGAGTCCCCAGTCCCACCCTAGGGTTTGGGGGCTCTGGCTCTGGGGCTGAGAAGGCAGCTTCAAGTCTAAATTCTCGCCCTAAGCCACCTCAAACAAAACCGTTCCGGGGAACGTCGGGAGGCCTGAAGGAGAGTCACAAGGAGACCCCTCTAAGGACTATGCTTTCTCTCCCCTGGTGACGGCTGCGATGAGGAGAGGTCTGGGAGCCTTGCTGCCGCCCTTCCTCCAGCGTCCCAGGGCTGGTGTCTTCCCAGCTTTTCTGGGGTAATTACAGCCCTGTGTAGCTGCTTTACCCAGGTCTCTAATCTGCTGGGTCCCTCCTGACTCCAAACTGTGTGGTCTTGGCCCTGAACCTACCCCACCCCACCCCCACCGGACGACCCCGCCAATCTGCCTGGAAGGATCTTCTCCCAGTGGTCTGTCCAAGAGGCAGGCGATGAGCCCCTCCTAACTCCCCTCCCCAAAGTAGCCCGCGTCCCAGCCCTCTGGAGTGCACCCCTAGTACCCTTGTTGGTGCCAGCTGAGGTGAGGGCCTCAAGCCAAGTCAGGCCTGGCCTCGGGCAGAGCGGGGAGCTTGCTGGGAAGGTGGATCGATGGTGGTGCCTCTGCAGGGACTGACCAGGGGAGGAAGGAGGAGGGGCAGCTGGGCCCTGCCCTTTGTCCTGACCCCCAGAAGGTCAGTTCTCTAGTTCTTTGTCCAGAGATTAGGCCCAGTGAGATGCTATCCCACTGCCCCCCTTTCCCACCAGTGCCTCCTTCCTTTTAGCAGCTCCAGAAAGCAACCCTTTGGAGGGGGAGGGTGGGGAACAAAAGGGTCCAGGTCTCCTGCAACCTGGGAGCAGCCTGTCTTGGAAGATGTGAGTAGCTAAAGGCTTAAACCCTCTTCGGAAGGCCTGGGGAGGGAATAGTGTCCCCTCCAGCCCGAAAAACATTAGAAAAGGATGATGATAGGAAGACCTCCAACTGCAGCTTGTAACCTTGAGCTAGTAGTGACTTAACTTTTCTAAAACCAGTTGGCTCACCTATAAAATCAGGAAAATAATAGTGCCATGAGATATCACCGGGTCTTTGTAAAGACTAAATAAGGCAATCAGATGAAGTGCTCAGCACAGAGCCTGGCAAATAAAATAGGAAGTGCTTAATAGATAAGTATGATGATGGTGATGGCTTTGATGATCAGGAAGCTTTAAAAGTAAAAGCAGATTAGGATGAGGCGCAGGTCCCCCATCTTTGTTGTCAGCGATCCCATCTGCAGGGTGGGGAGACCAGGTAAATGATGGAGTCCGTGATGATCCTTTGTGAGGTCAGAGGCCTCTGGGCCTGCCTCTTCCAGAGTTGGACAGGCCCACCCTCAGCCAGGTAGTGACTAGACTCAGAAGAATTCAGGAACAGAACCCAACAGGGAGAGCCCTCTGGGATGGTTCCTTCCCCACCTCCCACCCCAGGTCTTGAGGTTACTGCAGGGATAAAGATGGGTGGATAGGCTAGGTGTGGTGGCTCACTGCCTGTAATCTTAGTACTCTGGGAGGCTGAGGCAGGAGGATCGTTTGAGTTTAGGAGTTTGAGACCAGCCTGAGCAAGAGTGAGACCCCATCTCTACTAAAAAAATAGAAAGAAACTAGCTGGACAACTAAAAAAGTATATATACATATAAAATTAGCCAGGCATGGTGGTGCATGCCTGTAGTCCCAGCTACTCGGGAGGCTGAGGCAGGAGGATTGCTTGAGCCCAGGAGTTTGAGGTTGCTGTGAGCTAGGCTGATGACACAGTACTCTAGCCCGGGCAACAGAGTGAGACTCTGTCTCAAAAAAAAAAAAAAAAAAAAAAGATGGGTGGATAGGAATAGTGAGATACCCACATTGGCTAGAGCTCAAGAATCATGGGAAAATGGCTAAAAATGAAAAGATAGGCCAAGGATAGCCCATGTAGAAGACTTGAATGCTATTGACTCGGAAGTGTAGAACATGGGGAGCTATTGAAGATCATGGGGTTCTGCAGCAGGGGAAGGGTGAGCAGTGCTTTAGACACAATCTACTGTGTCTGATTATCCGGGGTTGACATTGAGGAGCTCACTGCAGAGAAACTGTGTGGTATTAGTCTACATCAGTTGTTCTCAACCAAAGTCAATTTTGCCCCCCAGGGGACATTTGGCAATATTTAGAGATGATTTGGTTGTCCCAGTTGAGGGTGCTACTGGCATCTAGTGTGTAGAAGCCAGGGATGCCCCTTAACATCCCACATTGCACAGGACCACCCCCCACAACAAAGAATTATCGGGCATAAAATGTCAATAGTGCCAAGGTTGAGGAACCCTTCCCTAGACTGAGGGTGGAGGCACTGCAGCTCCCCACCCCCCACCCCCACAAAGATGCTGGTGCTGGAGACCACAGGACATCTGGGAGTTAAGCAACTTGAGGGACAGTTCTCCTGGCTAGCCCTGAAAGCTTCCTGCACAGCTGATGGGTCCACAGGGAGTCCTGGGAGGACAGCTGATGGGGCGCTGGAAGAGCTCGTGTGTCCCGTGATTGATGCAGTTGGGTAGACAGAGGAAGTGGGCTCCTTTTCATCCTCCTCCTAACTGGCCAGAATCCCTGGCAGATCCCAGGCCCCAGTGACCAAAAGAGTTGAGAGTGGGTGTCTCTCTCTGAGCTTGTGGATGGGTGACGGTACATGGGGGCTCCACATGGCCCCACAATCATTAGACATCCCAGAGAAGGAGCAACTGGAGCACTTGCAACATCAGAGGCTGAAGCCCCAATAGCATGCCCTGCCCTGCTGTCTTCAGGGAGGGGCAGGGAACTCTGTTGCCGCTCATGGGGCCCAGGGCAGGCCCCTCCTCCTCCACAGAAACAGGCATGAGTGAGTCTCACTACGGAGCTGAGCTGAGGCTGGAGGCAGGTCACAGAATGGGGATCAGAAAAATGTCCCCATCCTGATTCCCCTAGGGCAGGGCAGGAGCAAGAGCATTTATAACCTCCTAGGCTTCGAGGGGCAGGATCCAGGATGAACCTGATGGAAAAGTGAAGGAAATCACTGGGAGATCTGACACAGAGATATGAATCTCTGGAAGGAGGGCCTGGATGCTGCCTCCACACTCACAAAGTACTGCAGGAAGTGGGAGGGGCCTCGTGGTGGGGGCAGCAGGGAGAGCAAGACACCAGATTCTCACTCCCACCCCACCCTAAAGGCACTGCAACAAGAAGAGGTCTCTAACCCACAGGGCTTTTCTGGGGGAGCCTCAGCCTCCAGGGCCCACTCCCTGGGGCTGGGGGTGGGGGAAATGTCTTCTAGGGCAGTGGTGACACCAGCTGCCTCTCCCCCTCCAGCTCCTGGGGAGGAGGAGGAACAGAGAGAGATGGGAGCAGAGAGGAAATCAGACCCAGGGCTAAATAGGTTCAATCCTTTGGGTTCTTAGGAGGGTGTCTTTGTTTAGAGCCCCTGATAGGGACAGGAAGCTGGCTATCCCTGTGTTCTTTTCTAGGGAGGAGATGAGAGTGGGAAGGGGGTGCCTGGTGTTTCTAAATGTCCTGATCCCTAGAGGTGGTGGGGAGGGCTTGGGATTTGAGAATGATGGAAACTGCACTGAGAACCCTTGGAGCAGCAGTCTAAGAATGATGGAAACTTCACTGAGAACCTTTGGAGCAGCAGTCTAATCCCAACCCTTGGGCTTGGGATTTGAGAATGATGGAAACTGCACTGAGAACCCTTGGAGCAGCAGTCTAAAGCAGCGTGAGCAGCTTTTAAGCCCACGCTGGAGCAAGGAGGAGACCGTGTAGATCAAGCTGAGATGGACCCCACTCCCTCCCTTAATTCAGGACTGATGACACTTACAAGGATGGGTCTCAAAGAGAAAGAGATGCCACGAGGAGGAATCACAGGCAGAGAAAGGAAAAATCTCAGAGGCTGGGAGATGGGCAGGGAGAGGCTCCACCTCCAGTCTCTCCAGAGCCACCCTGCCTGACAGCAGGCTGGGTGCGGTCGGGCAGCTGGCTGTGACTGTGACTCAGGTTTCTGTGGGCAGCCAAGGGCAGCCGGCAGGGAGGAGCCCAGACCGACAGACAGGCCAGCCAACTGCAGCTTTCACCTCAGCTGTCCTCCCTCCTGAGAATGCAGGAGGCTCTTCTCTAGCTGGGCTGGCCTCTGGGGGCTAGCCGACCCCTGCTTTCCTCCCCTCACAATGGGCCCTCATGCTCCTTCACAGAGCCCTCAGCTCTTGGCCACCCACCTCTTCCCTCCCCAGTCTGGGACATTATATAGGAGGAGTCAGGGGTCATTGCCTCTAGGGAGGCCCCAGAATGTCTGAGCCACAGGGAGAAGGGTATAATAATGATTGGTCCTGCACCTTGACGGAGGGACTAGGGGAGCCCCAGGCATGAGTTTTCAGCCAGAGCCGCCTGGGCCCCCCAGCCTTCCCTAGCAAGGCCGGCTCATGTCCAGACAGGTTGTCATGGTGAAGGCTGAGGGGCTAGAATGCAGCTGTCGCAGAGGCAGGCTACCAGGCCTAAGTGAGGAGAGGGTGCTCAGGGAAGCCCAGCCCAGCCCCCTCAGAGTTGGCCAGCTAAGGAGAGATGGCTGGAACTGAAATCAAGGAACCGTAGTCAGGGACTGTAGGACTTCCCCTTGGTGATGGGTGAGGGTTCAGCCAGCATGTTCCTTTGGTGTTTCTGGGGCTTGTTTTTTAGGCTGTTTGTAGAGGGTGGCTGGAAGGAAGGGAATACACATTTACTTCGTGCTTTTTATGTGCCCGGTGCTCTGCATGCTCACTAATCTTCACAACCACTGAGGGAGATCCAGCAACTTGCCTAAAATGGCAAAGCTGGGATTAGAACTCAGAACTGTCTGCCACCACAGTTGGTGATCTTTCTTTTCTGGGAACCTGGAAGTGTAGCTTCTAGGGGGAGGGAGGAGGAGAAAGACTTGAACTTTATCTAAAAGACTGGATATTCAATAACGTGGCCACAGGTGGTAGGATACAGGTGCTGGCAGCGTTTGGGGTTTGGTAACAGATGGTCGTTGGAAGAGAAAGCCACTAGCGAACGCTTGGCACATAGTAGGTGGTCATCAAATGTTTGTATAATGAAGAAACCAGATCTGTGTGAGAGTCATTGCTAGTTTTCTGGGACATCTTGGGAACTTCTGGCGCTGAATTGCAAAAGCGGAAGAAGCTAGCTCGAAGGAGGGACTTTCCGAAACCAACCCGTGCGAGAGAGGAATTCGCGGAGCATCTCTGACCCGGGCGTGGGGGAAGGGAGAGGAGGGGAAGTCTGCGGATGATACAGGATTACTGAAGGCAGCGGACGCCACCCAGCGGCCAAAAGGTAGCCCAGGGGCAGCCAGGCTCTGGAGTCCGGCGCGCGGAGCGTGCCGGGAGTTGCAGTTCGACCGCGCTAAGAGGCGGTGCTGTCATGAGGGGCTGCTGGGTGTTGTAGTCCGACGTTTGTTGGGCGGGAGGTACCCTCGTCTGCCGGACCACGAGTCCCGTGGTGCCCCTCGGCAGGCCGCGCAGGCGCAGTGAGTCAGTGCCGGTCAATCCCAAAGGCTGAGGGGCAGTGGCTAAATCGAGCGGCGGCTGAAGGGGTCGCCGAGCGATCCTGTGGCTAGGCGGGGCGGGGCGGCCGGCACCATGTCGAGGCAGGCCAACCGTGGCACCGAGAGCAAGAAAATGGTAACTTGGAGCGCGTGACCTCGGCGGGCGGGGCGGAATTGAGTGCGGGGGCAGGGGCCCGGCGCGGAGCGCGAGGCGCGATTGGGAAAGCGCCCTCCTGTGAGCTCTGGCGGGGGGGAAGACTCCTGGGGCTCACTCCGGGGGCGTCCCGGGCCCCAGGCAGGTTGGAGGACCTCTGGAGTAGCTCCCGCAGGAGACCCCTTACCGGGGAGACCCCGCCTCCAAGGCCGAGTGCGGCTCTTTGCTAGGCCTACAGAAAAGACGGTAATAAGTAACGGTAATTACCAGTTTTGCTGTCTTACTGTGCGTTAGGCACCGGTACCTTACGTACGTTACCGTATCTCATTTAATCCGCAAATTAACCCTATTAGGTGGATAATGTTATCACCGTTTTACAGCTCAGAGTTTACATGACTTGCTCAAGTTTACACCTAGAAAGAGTTCAGATTCGAACCCGTGTCTCTCTAAAGCTAATGGTTCAGAATATTAGGTTAGGCTATGCTGTCTGTCACACTGTGGCGTGGGCACTGTGAGAGATGCTGAGATGCTGGTCTTGCCAGAAAGGAACTTTGTTTTCAGTGGAGTAAGACGTGGGCCAGAGTAAGCAGTGAGTGGTTCTCCTGTAATGCGGGGTTGGTGGGGAGACAGCAGCTCCTTTCTTATGCTGGGAATATTAGGACACCACACATGGTCCCATAAAGTTGGGCTAAGGATGGGGGCTGGAGACTAAGGTCATTTTTCTCTGAAGTGAGGGACCTTCCTGGCTGGTGTTTCTTTCTCCGGCAGTGTCTTACTTCTTTCAGAATTGCTCGTGCTGTGTCTTTGTTTTTGAATTTAAAACTTGAGCATCTGAAGGTTGCATTCAAGGCAGATTAGGGACTCTCTGTTGACACTCCACTCAGAGGGGATGATCAGCCTTCCCTCAGACCTTTGCATGTTACACCAGGAACAGCCTCCACAAATGGGCTGCAGGAAGCCCTGTTACTCCAGTGTAGTACTTAACCTTTTCTCTCACAGACCCCTTTTGAGAAGATGATGATAGCTGTGGATCTTCTGCCCTGAAATATTAAATAGGCAAACATAAACATCAAGACAGAAATGTACACAGCACAGGGTATATTGCTGCCTGCGACTGAGTACTGGTTTTACCACTTACTTGCTGTGTGACATTGGGCAAGTTTCTGCATTGTTCTGAGCATCAATTTCACCATCTATTTTTAATAAATAAAGGAGGTTATAATACTATATTATGGGATTGTTTTGAGGATTGAGAGAATACATGTACAGCTAGCAGTGTAACAGTGCACCTAGAACACAGTGACACTCAGTGTCAGCTAGTATCCTTATTAGTAAATATTAAATAGACAAACATAAATAAACATTTACTTACATTTTTGGCGGGTTTGTAAGCCGTCTGAAGATACTTCACGATCACAGGTTAAGAATTCACGTCTTGGAGGAAATCCCAAGAGTTTAAGAAAAGAGAATATTTTGCAAGGAATCAGTGTCATGTAGGGGAAATCTCATGGACGTTGGTTGGAATTCTGGCTTGCTTGATTGATCTTCAATTTTTTTTAATAAAATGAGGACAGTAATGCCTACTTAAGATTAAAAGACATGGTGTAAAATGTGAGGGGCATGGGAAACATTTGTTTCCCCCTCCTTTTCCTGTGATATGTGCAGAGAGTTCTTCCTGCTTAGTTTTCATATCTTGCTTTCATTTTGTACGTTTTCTTTTTACCTAAACTCAATATTGAAATCTTAATATCACTTTAGCAGGAAACTGCAGAGCCCACCCCATCCTCCACCCCCAAGGTAATTAGGGAGGGGCAGCAAAGTACTCCTGTCCTCAAGGCTCTTGTAACTGCTGTACTCTCTGCTTAGAACTCCCTTAAGCCAGATAGTCACCTCGCCCACTCACTTGATTCTCAGTAACTCAGGTGAAACCTCATCAAAGAGGCCTTCCTTGACCACCTGAATAGTTCTCAGTACTCTTACTCTATGCTGGTTTTCTTTGGAGCACTGTCCATTTCATTTTATATGATATTTCATTATAAATTATATATTAACTTGTTTATTTTCAGTTTCTCCTCATGAGAATGTAAACTCCATGAAGGCAGGGATTTGTTTTGTTCAATACTCCAGTTCCCCACCTAGAACGATGCCTGGTACTAGGCAATCAATGTGTATTTGTTGAATGAATGAAATGAAGGTTTGAGTTCATCCTTTCTTTCGTTTCCTACTGGTGCCTACTCAGGGCTTGTGACCTGATCCTCTTTGTGACCACCAGTTTTTGACATGCTCCTCTCTTCTCTGCTTGGGAAGCCTATCCCTCTAGTAGCCCTCTTCCCAGTCAGCCTAACCTGCTGATTACTATGTTGCTCTTAAGCCTTCCAAGACCTAAATGGTTAATATGCCCAAGTAACTAGATCTCTGCTTTTATTCTGTGCAAACAGCAACAGCCCATTTGTCCAGTAAACTTTTCCTGAGCCCCAACTATATGCAACACTCTGTGCTAGGTGCTGTGGGACGTGCAGAGATGAAGTCCTAATCCCTAACTTTGAGAAGCACATAGTCTTTGAGGGTGACAGATACACATGGAGGGGTATAGTACTGCTTGGGACTGAGTCCTGGTTTCACCACTTAATCGCTGTGTGACCTTGGGTATGTTTCTGCATTGTTCTGAGCATCACCTTCAAAGGAGGTAATAATAGTACCTATATTATAAGGTTGTTCTGAGGATTAATTGAGAGAATGCATGTAAAGCTAGCAGTGTAACATTGTACCTAGAACATAGTTGACACTCAGTGTCAGCAGGCATCCTTGTTAGTAAAGCTATTACTGTGCATGTGTCTGGATAGTGGTTGGTTCTTGAGGCCTGCCCTTCTCTTGTGTTGTGTTACCAGTAAGCCAACCCTAGTGTGTATTCTCAGAGCTTAGACAAGTTATTACTTAAGTAGCAGCACTTAGAGCCTCCACTACAGGAGGCTGGACGGTAAGAGAGAGGGCTGCACCAAGTTTTGTAAACGATCCTTCTTTCCCAGCTGCTAGAGGGTATTCACATTGGATTATCTGTTTTGATGAAAATCGTATGAGTCTTGGAGCATTAGCTCTAAAGATCAGCCCCTTTAAGGAGATTTGATGTTTTGTTTGGGGCACTAACTGAAAGGCATTCTGAAAACCATCAAGTGGCGGCTCACCTGAGTGTAGAGCTTGGTTTAATTTACTCTGCTCAAGTACTTGGAGATCATGTTGGCACAGCTGCTGTAATTGCTATGGTTTCTTTTCTGCAAAGCATCTTCTGTTCCATTATCTCATTAGATTCTCCTGACAGCCCTGTGATTGGCATGACAGATTATACTGTTCACTCTTTTTTTTTTTTTTTTTGCGACCGTGTCTCGCTTTGTTGCCCGGGCTAGAGTGAGTGCCATGGCGTCAGCCTAGCTCACAGCAACCTCAAACTCCTGGGCTTAAGCAATCCTTCTGCCTCAGCCTCCCAAGTAGCTGGGATTTCAGGCATGTGCCACCATGCCCGGCTAATTTTT